>JANHFX010011353.1:11320-23739 GCA_027560015.1 Chloroceryle amazona
AATTATTCACTTGTTGATGTGAGAGCTTTAGGATTTCCTCTGTTTTTGTTGTTGTGACTACAACAAAGCACACCAACTCAACTTTTGTAGCTGCCTAGGAAGGTGCAGCACTACATGTTTCAGGTCCGTAGGCAGTTCTGCTTCTTCCCTCCTGTCTTTACTCTGCACCTTAACAGCAATCCTGACTAGTCTTCTGATTGACAGCACGTTGGAATTAGTTCAGCTTTTCTACTTCCAGACCTGTCTGTCTCCTCCTTAGTTATGTTGTAAACTGAACTCATCGACCCAGTTATTTTTGGTCTTTTCAGCTAGACTGTGTAGCTCTAGTGTAGGTGGCAACAGCGATTTATCGGCTGGAGCTGCCAGTTTTCATCAAACTGGCCCTCACAAAGGAGAGGTTCTCCACCAAGGCACTCTGTTCCTGAGAACCATCTTTTAAAATTGTATCTGTAGCTTAAACAATTTTTTTGTACTTTTTGACACGTGCCCTATCAATGTCAATCACTGTAAGGGTTATGACTGCCAGAAAATGAGCGACCCTCACTACAAGAAGGGACTGAGGTGCTGGAGCGTGTCCAAAGAAGGGCTATGCATCTGGTGAAGGGTCTAGAGAACAAGTCTTATGAGGAACAGCTGAGAGAACTGGGGTTGTTTAGCCTGGAGAAGAAGATGCTCAGGGGAGACCTTATTGCTCTCAACAGCTCCCTGAAAGGAGAGGTAGGAACCAAGTGAGGTAGGTCTGTTCTCCCAGATAACAAGTGATAAGACAAATCAAAACAGCCCCAAGTTGTGTCAGGCAAGGTTTCAGTTAGATACTAGGAAAAACCTCTTCCCCCAAAGGGTTGTAACACCCTGAAAGAGGCTGCCCGGGGCAGTGGTGGAGTCCCCATCCCTGGAGGGGTTTCAAAGCCATGGAGATGTGGTGCTGAGGGATGTGGGTTAGTGGTGACCTGGCAGTACTGGGTTAATGCTTGGGCTTGATGATCTTCAAGGTCTTTTCCAAGCAGAGCAATTATATGATTAGATTAAATACAGGGAGCTGAATTGATGGAGGAAAGTCTGTCAGCTAGGGGAGTTTGAAAATTAAATTTGTTGGGTAGTGGAGACTGAGATACTGTTCTCATGCAAGTTTCTGAATTACAGTGTGGAGAGGAGTTGTATACTTGGTTGTAGAAGCTTGAATTCAGTGGGAAGACATCTCTTTGGAATGAAAGCTTACTGTCCACCAGGCCACAAAGTATATGGAAATGCAAGAATCCAGGTAGTTGATGTTCTGGCAGGCTGTCTGTATTCTAGGCTCTTAGGCAATACCCGAGCTCCTCTCTCCTTCAGGTTGGCATGCCCTCTTCTCTAGTCTCCTTTAAGGACAGCCAGAATAGCTGCTTTGCAAAGCAGTTATTAACGTGGAGTGCTTGAAGGAACTCTGCACAGGTTCAGGTACTTGGCTGAGCCAGGCAGCCCTGGAGAACAGCCTTCTGGTGGCTTTGTCCTCTCCTAGGTATGCAGGCTACCTGAGGTGACAAGTGAATCAGTCCCAGCCTTGTCTGGGAGGGAAGAGCTTGCTTCCTGTTGCGAGGAACGGAGAGGCAGGACTGGCTTACACCTCCGAGGTTTCATTTGTAGCACACACAGCCAAGTTGAACAACAGGCTTTTGTGTGGAAGTAGCAATACGTGGAAGACTTTGTATGGGCTTCATTCAAGCACAATTGATTGGATGAAGGGTAGAAGGGTAGCGTTCCTCTGGAAAATTGAGCTTGTCACTCATTTCTCTCATTTTGCTTCCTTGATTGCAAGGATGTGTCCATTTTTTGCTCAAGCAGGTGTTGGGGGCCTGAGCTGTAGCTAGGGTTTCAAAGCTTGTTCCCCCCCACCCCAGATCTCTAACCTTAATGCCAGGAGTGCTGAAATGAGCCGTCTCCCCAGGTAACTCTCAAACTAAAAAATCCCCGAGCCAGGACACGCTCTGCTGTATGCCAACACAACGAGGAGCAAATGACTGCTTTCTGTTGAATGCTTTTACAAGTTTGGCATCTTTTCCTCTCCTAATTTTTACAGGAAAATCACCAGCGTGTTTGTATCTTCTTTGATTATGCAAAACGTGGTAAAAACACCGCATGGTCCTATTTTCTGCCGATGTTGAATCGACAAGACCTTTTCACTGTGCATATGGTAAGTTTTAAATGAACCTGCCTCTGGAGATGGTAGAGAAAATTTGCTGAGTTTATTTTTCTTTAGGAGTTTTTAGACTTTGAAGTTAAACTATTGCCTGGACCAGAAAATCTTCCTCCTGCAGTCTAGATGAGTCATCCTTAATAGAAACTTCACTTGACCACATTGTAGGAAGAAAAGTTACATTGTTTATTGACCTTGGGTTTTTGTTTTTTGTTTTTTTTTTTTTTCCTGGGAGATCAGAGCAGGTTTTAAAGGCTCAAAAAGCAAGGATTGTAGAATTAATCAAGCGCACTAAGGCATAACTAGAAAATTAACTTCTGTCACAACTGCCAGTCAATGCTCCTCATGCTGTACAAATATTAGAATTTAAGTTCTCATCCTGTGAAAGAGAAATACCCTGTGAACCTTCTTCTCTCATATGCTCAAATTACTAAAGAGCTTCTTGAAATCTTCTTAAAATGGTTTGTAAGTATACCAGGGAAGAAATAATGTCTGCTGATGTGGTGGGCTGACCCTGGCTGACAGGAAAGCTCTCACCCAGTGGCTTGGGAGAGGACTGGGAGGGCAGAAGTGAGAGGACTCATAGGTCAAGATAAAGGCAGTTTAGTAAGTGAAGGGGGTAGAGGGGGGAGGAAAGAAGGGGGTGTAACTCAAATCCAACAAAAAGAAGTGATGCAAAAGCATCCAGTGGACTGGTGCCCAGTCTGTGTCTCTCTTTGGTCAGCTGTCCCAGCTGTGTCCCCTCCCAGTCTTTTGGCACCCCCACCTCCCCCCACAGCTTACTTACTGAAAGTATGGAGTGCGAAACAGAGAAGTCCTTGATGTTGGGCAAGCACTGCTCAGCAACAGCTAAAACACCAGTATGTTATCAATGCTGTTTTAGTCACCAGTCTAAACCACAGCATCATGTGGGCTGCTATGAAGAATTAAGTTCATCCCAGCCAAACCCAGTACAACCACGTGTGTTGTGTGGTATCTGCTGTGCTTTGAGCCACTGGGTGCTGTAACTGTAAATTCCTAATGGAAGCCATAGTTTCAACAAATGAGACTTTGCATTATGGCTTGAAGAGGGAGAAAACTGCAGGCTGTGAAGCGTTCTTAGCTTCCTGTGTTAATGCTGGCGTGGTGCAGCAGAATCAGATCAGTGGCTCAGACCCCAAACCATCCTTGGCCTGCCTTCTGCAGGGGTGCCAGTGCTCCTGGAAGGAATTCCAGGCAAGTTGTGCTGCTTGCCCTCGGGTATGACCAGTGCAACTCTGTTCATGATTGCGCTGCGACTTGACCAGTGAGCTGGCCTGTTTTCAAGAAAAATATCAGGCTTGATTTATTTCTTTATATTTTTTTTTGTGGTCAGATGACTGATTGACTGCATGGCCATGCAATCGGATGACTTTGGTGCAGCTGAAGGAGGAGGCTGTTGGGATTTTTCTGGTTGGTGAGGTTTTTGTGGGGCAGTATTGCTGCTGAAGAGCTGTCTTGCGAAGCTGCAGTCTGAGCAAGCTCAGACAATATTGAGTTCTCGAGTAAGGGAGCAAAGTGTAATTTTAGTGCAAGTCTGTCCCCATGGAATGGTGGCTTTCAAATATATAGTGTAGCAGTTTCTGTGCTGTATTTCTCTGCTCGTAGATGTGTTATGCTGATACTTTTTTCTTTAGGTACTGCAGAAATACACCAATTCTGAGGTCAGAGAGAGCCTCATCTGATGTGAATCCACTTTAAAACATTGTTTGCTCCCTTATTATGCCTTTTAGTACTCTTTGTGCAAATAGATTTCTTTTTTAAGCCACGAGAATGTTTTTAAAACAGCTTTAGGTTTGTGTTGGTTTTGTTTTTCTTTTGTTTATCATCCGCCCCCCCTCCGCCCCCCCTGCCTTATTGTGCACATGGAAAAATTCTGATGCCACATCATTGCATCTGCACAGACAGATAAAAATGCAAAGTCCTCTGTGTCCAGGCTCAAATCCTGCTCAGCATGAATGGCCTCACATGCAGGGGCCAGGTAGCAGTTTTAACTCAGGAGCAAGATAAGCTGGAGCTCTGCTATCTCATGCTTCAAAGCTGAAGGGAATTTACAGGGTTACTGTAACACATTTCGGTGTGGAGATCATTGTTCCTGACTTGCAATCCCTCTGGCAAGTGGTGGTGGTGCTGCTGCACATCTGAATGCAGTGTAGTGGAAAGGTGTCTGGAATAGTCTCCACCCTGCTGTATACAGGCAAAAGAACCCCTCTTTTGGTAGTTTCTTAGTTACACTGTCTCTTTATATATAAACTGGCTCAAATGTTTCTGCAAATAAGCTGCAGGCTGCAATGTAGAGTTATTTCAAACAAGACTGGGGAAGACTGCCATAGAAATACACTGTTGTTATACGTATTCTTGTGCCACGGGCCTCAGGAAAATTCATAACCCAACTACATTTCTACTCTTCAACTTCATTCTTCTGCATTCCCTTTTGGTTTTCTGCTCCTCTTTTCCTGAGCTTGAAACTTCTTTTGCCTTGAAGATAACTTTCTTCAGTTGAAGTACAATGAAACTTTACTACTTTGCCATTATTCGGGTTGGTATATGCTGTAGCTGCTTAAAGTTAGCAGCTCCTGGATGTGTTAAATGCTGTGTCTTAACCATTGCTGGATTTCTGACTGCAGTGGTGTCCTGCAGCAGCAGCCCGTTGGTAGCTCTGCTTCACCCACTTCCAAGCTCTTAGCTGGTGCCTTGTGAACTTCATCAGCTACAGGTATCTGATCCATTGTGAAAACATAACCAGTTGCTAGGCAGGAAAAGCAGCAGAAAGACAAAGAAAGAAAATTATTAGGTGTGAAGAGTCCCCCACGTAGAAAACAGGGACTTTTCTGTAAGGGGCCATCTTTTACCTAAGCCTGGTTTCCAGAGCTTACAGGACTTCTCACTGAATCCTGAAATTGCCGTGCTTGAAAAATCTTTTTGCTGAATTCTCTTTCAGGCAGCAAGAATTATTGCCAAACTGGCTGCTTGGGGGAGGGAGCTTATGGAAGGCAGTGACTTGAATTACTATTTCAACTGGATTAAAACTCAGCTCAGTTCACAGGTAAAAAGCTAATTCTGTTTGAACATTACAGTGAGTTAGAAAACTTTTTTTCAAGAATATAAACGTAAAGATGTGCAAACACGAGGTATATTTTTGGGTTTCTTTTGCAAAAAATGAAATTTTACTTCATCGTTTTTAAAGCTAAAAATATTTTATTCAAACTTTATTATATATGTGTAACTTAATAGTTTATATGTTCTACTCTAGTCCTTGAAAAAGAAGTCTTTTTGCCTTTTATGTTGGTTAACATTGATTTTTATTCTGGACACTGAAAAAATATGTGATGAGGGATTTTTGTTTCCTTGTATTGTTTTATTTCTCAGCAGTTTATAGTGGGGATAAAAAAAACCACGTGGCAGCAGGAAGTGAATATCAAAACTGTTTTCCAGTTTACTGTAGTACAAGGCTTTTATTTTTAGTCCTCTCTCTTGAAACTAAATAAATTGTGACTTATTTGAACAGTATTTTTATGGCATTAGCTCAGTGTGAACTGCTTACTGCTTCTTTGTCCTTCAGAGATGAATTGTTCTCCCTTCTATTAATTTTTTTGAGATCTTGCCCTTCAATCCTTGTGAAAACCCAGTGATTTGTCATTCTCTAACATAATGTTGTAGCAGAAGTGGGTTCTGGAGAGCAGTGACATACCCAGTAGGTTTAGCAATGGTATGTTTTTTATCTTTCTCCATCCAAACAGGGTTTATTAAAAAGGAGTTAGCTGTTTGCTTTGGTTTGTTTTATTTTTTTTCCATTTTTCTGTTTGGTTGTGGTTTTTTGGTTTGTTTTGGCTTGTTTTGGTTTGGTTTAGTTTTGCATTTTTTTTTTGATTTGTGTGGGTTTTTTTGGTTGGTTGGTTTGGTTTTGGTTTTTTCTTCCTCTGGAAGAAGAATCTTAAAGTTTCTTCACAAAGATTTAAGGAAACAGTTTTCATATTCTAAGATAAAGACAGAATAAAGGTCTTGAGGAAAACCACCCTTGAAAATACAGAACAAACCAAACCCTTAGATCTTGATATACCAGGATCAGCTCCAGGCATAATTTCCTAGATACGATGGTGTGATGTGAAATAAATACCACGTAGCATCATAAAGTATTGAAGAGGGAAAGTATCTGATAGATTCTTAATCTGTTCTTTTTGTGACTAGTGAGATTGGAGAACTGAGAGGAACTTGCTAACAGTGTTCCATACGGGTGAAGAACAGCTCTGACTGAACTTGCTATTTTTTTTGCTAGAAACTGCGTGGCACGGGGGGTTCTGCAGAAGCAGGAGCAGTCTCCTCAAGTGATGTAAGTCTGTCTGTCAAATCTGTCTGTTTGCTGTTTGGGGCAGGTGATACCCACTCCCCACATGAAGGTGCAGAGCAATAGAAAGCACTTGGAACCAGAGCTGTACGACAAGAGGGTGCCAGGTGAGGGCGCCAAGAAACAAAAGTATTTTTAAAAGGCTGATTTCCCAGAAAAAGCTGGCAGTGGGAGTATGTATTTTGCCAGTTGGTTCGGGTTGTTAAAACTGTAGATGTACCTAGAAGTTTCTTTGTTAAAACCTGAGGAAATTACATGTAATTAAATATTTGCACAATGCTCTTTGTTTCGCATTGAGCTGTCAGACTTGTAGAAGAAACCTCAGAGATGAAGAAGCTTTTGGCTCTTGTGATGTGCAGAGCTTAGAAAGGGCACATGAGATATTAAAGTTCACGTTACCCCTCAACCCCCGGAGCATGAAATTACAAAAGTGCATTCAAAGCTGTAAGTTTTCCTATTTGAATAGCTTGAATTCAGGGGAAAATGGATTGTCCTGTTCTCATCAGTAGCTATTTATACCAAATTCCATGTAGCTATAATGGCTGTTGAGCTTAGAGAGGAACTGCAGCAGCATAGCAAATGCAAGTGATCTTCATAGCTGGATTTTCTGTTTTCTTGTGCACAATGAGGCAGTTTATCGAAGCTTTTGAGTGTGGAGTAGAATTCTGTTTGGTCTTTTGTTCCTTTTGCAACCTGAAAGCCTTCAGTTTTTCAGAAGACTTAAATATGAACCTGGAATTTGTTTTTACCTGTAAATGTAGTCATTGCTTTAAAGTGTTGCCTTCCTGTAGAGAGAGAAAAGCCTCTTAACTTAGCACCTGACTAGTTTAAAATAGAAAAGATGAAAGACTGTTATGCATGACCATGGATAGGGGTTAAAATTACAGCCTGAGCATAAAAATGGAAGTGTTTCACTATTTCACGTGCAGTTCTCTGTGCTATACTGTTAGGTTTTGTTAGGCTGCCAGCCCTCAGTCTCACGGCTTTGAAAGAGTAAATAGTTCTGCAGCACACACCACCACTCGTTATGGACCTGTGAGATCTTCTAACTCCCTTAGAAACCTGTATTCCTTGTCCTGTAGCACTGCAGGGATGTAACCATGTCATTGTGGGGTCCCAGAGCAGCAGAACTGATAGTGCAAATAGGTTCTAGGATAATTAACTTGGATAAGTATTGCCTTGACTTTGTCAGCGTTCTGATTTCAGATCTAGCTTGTGCAGGATTTCCAGGCAGGTCCTAACTAATTTATTGCAGAGTAAATTAGAGATGCACTTGGAGCATTTTACACAGGAAATGAGGGCTGGGATTTATCATGAAATTTCCATTATAACAGTGTCGGAGGAGAATGCTTTTATGACATGAATGCTTTTTATGACAGACTCTAGGAAGAAAACGCCAAGTTCAGTGGTACACAGGCTGGAGATGCAGATAAATGTGTATATTATTTGGGGTGGGAGGGCTGTCCGTGTGTGTACAGTCACTTTATTTGTGAGCACCTCCCCAGGGAAATGAATGTTCTGTGAGATGAGCTGGGCCTAGATGTTCAGGCTCAGTTTTACATAAAGTTTTTAACCTCTGATGGGAGATACAGAATTAATTTGTCTTTATTTTCTTTTTCTCTTCTCTCTTCATATCGGATTGCCTAACTTCTTTCCTCCCTTCAGTGTTTGAAAGGTTTAACCTTGTATTGAGTGATCTACCATAAAACTTCCAAGTAAAGAAAAAAGCTTATAGTAAGAAAAAAGCCCACAAGAGTTTATCAGCAACATAGTGAAGATAATCCCAGAAGCTGAGGAAGGGGGTGGGTGGAAGGAAAAGGCACATCTGTTGTACCTTGGGATCTTTCTGTTGCTGTAGTGGGGGACACAATGGGTTGAGCAAACCCTTTTTTTTTTGAACTACAGCCCATGTTCTGAGCAGTAACACATAAAATACATACTTTAGAGATGAAAAGCTGTTTAATGATTCTGTCTTTGCAACTGTTCCTATTGGAGTCTGAATGAAAATAGAGTTTGGTGGTGCATCTGTCAATGTTTTCCTGATGGGGAAAACTGTAGTCTTATTCTTTTCTTAGCACAGTATGTGTAGGCAAAGACACACTTGCAATGTCACCAATGCTGTTTCCAGTTGGAGAATGGGAATGGGAAGAACCCAAGCCCAAGAATCCTTTTTCTACCATGACCTCTAGCAAACTTCTTCAAAATTGGTAACAGGTTTGTTGATTTATTTCCCAAAGTCTGCTCAGTAGAATAAGAATTGGCTCTGTGGTTGACAGAGCTCTGGCAGTGTAATCAGAGAGAAGACAGCCTTCCTTCCTAGCTGCTGAGAGAAGGCACGTTCCAGCAGGCTGTAAGAATCTGTTATGAGAATGTAAAATGGTACCATGAGATTTCTTTCCTATTCAAAACTCTTCATTTATTTTTCCTTCTCACCTTTTCCTGTGACTTGTTTTTCTAAATAGGGAGATGTAAAACATTATAAGGGTGAGCCTGTTTAGCTCGGAAGCGTTGCTGAAGCGCTGTGTGTTGCTGTATGCCAATAAAGACTAGCTTGGAAAACAACTTCAGCACTTACTGCCTAACTTTTCTTCTAAGAAGTGATGTGCTCTTTTCACCCAGAGTTCCCAGTATGTACAGTGTGTTGCTGGATGCCTGCAGCTGATGCTCAGGGTCAATGAATATCGCTTTGCGTGGGTAGAAGCAGATGGAGTAAATTGGTGAGCATTTATTTCAATTTATATAGATATACTTGCACTTATAATAACACATTCCCTAGTGACCTCTTCTGGAACAGAACTCTCTTGCAAGAGACAGCTGCTCTGTTTGAGTACAAAACCTCTTTGTTTTCAAACATTAATATGGTCAGACAAATTGAACTTGCAGATATAGGTACCAATGTTGAAGCTTTAATACTACTTTACTCTTAATGAAGAACTGCTTAAATAAATATCCGAAGGGAAATACAGCCATGTGTCTTTAGCTGAAGATGCTCTGCTTTTCATTTGATAGAACAAGGACTAGCAAAATGAGTTTTTGCTCATCTTCCTTGTCCTTCAGTTTGGAGTTGTTCAGTCTGAAAATATTAGTGAGGAGAAACAAGTTCCAGAGCAAAGCTCAGTGTTAGGGGTTTTTTTGACATATGGCTTCAAGCAGGTCATTCTTTTGTCCAGGTTCTCTTCATAAATGGTTCTGTGTGAGGTGAGGATGTTATCACTCATCCTATTTAAAAAAATGCCTGTCTCTAAGTAACTTCCTACCCTGTGTGCCTGTGCTGGGGCTGGTGGCTGTACAATTTGCACTTGAAGAAAAAAAATACACTTGTATTCTGAAATGGAGAAAAGTCAAAAGTTGCCAGCGAGGTGAGAGTTCAAAAGATGCTTGCGTGTGTCAAGATCACACTACTGAAAGAAATTTTTTCACCAAGGAAGCTTAAATACACTGTTAAAACATTGCAATAAGCCTGTGTTTCAACACGTTTGAATTTGCCTTAATTTTGAAAGCAATGATCTTGAAAGTAGTTGAGGGTTGTTTTTTGTGGGTTGGTTTGTGTTCTTTCTTTTTTTATTTTAAGTTGGAGTAGCTTTTTTGAATAGACTTGTAAATTGCTTCAGCTGAACAAAGCTTCTGCATGAATTCTTCTTGGAGATCTTGTGATGTTATTTCTTCTCCAGCAGTGCTTTGTGTATCAGTGATGTGTTAAATTTATAAGCTGTTTTCTCAGAATTCCCTTGTTAAATAATGACTACTTCAGCTTATTTTGGGCACTCCCGTGGAGAGACACAGTTCAAGAAAACAAGTTGTGTTTGCACTGATTCTTGTTCTGTGTACTCCTTCTCTTTCTTAACTCTGAAGCTGTAGCTCTGTGTTTCTCCGCTTCTCCTAGAATGACAAATTCATGCCCTAAAGATGCCACTGGAAAGAGTCAGGGTGAACCTGCAGGTGGATGCAGTACCACAGCAGCTCCCAGGGGGAAAAGCTGCGTGAGCTGTAAGGCGAAGGAGGAAAGAACTTCCTTTTCAAAGTCTGGTTCTGAACAAGCTGCTTGCACAATGATAAATAGTGGCTCAGGATCCTGTGAGGCATGTGTTGCATAGCCATCCTCAGCAGCCCTTTCCAATAGCTTCTTGTTAACCATCCCCTTTAATGTCTCGGGGTAGACCAGTGCAATCTACGCAGTCATTATTTAATAATCAGATTTATACTCTGTTAATTTTTCAGTATCATGGGCGTCTTGAGCAACAAATGCGGCTTCCAGCTCCAGTACCAGATGATTTTCTGTGTGTGGCTGCTGGCGTTCAGCCCTCAGATGTGTGAATATCTCCGTCGGTACAATATTGTCCCGGTGCTGTCGGATATTCTTCAGGAATCTGTCAAAGAGAAAGTAACTAGAATCATCCTGGCAGCATTTCGGGTGAGTGTCTGTTGACAGCCATTGCGCTGCACTTCTCTCTCAACTGAGTAGATCTTTGATGTTGTGGATATACAGGTTTCTGCTAGATCATATCACTGTCCTGGATTGAAAGCTTAGTTCTCTCTCTTTTTGAGAGGTGAATTTTGCTGCAGGTAATAGACAGGCTTGTGACATTACTTAAAGTATTTAATTATTTAAATCTCATCCCCTACTGCTTTGATAAAATCTTTCATTTTCTTACAGGTAATAGAAGTCTGCTATTCAATGTCTTCTTAAAATAGGATAGCTAAACCCCCCTGTGGTAACGTGAGCACTAGTGATTTCCTTTCTTTAGTTCAAGATTTTATTATTTTTTTTTTACTGGTACTAGTATAAAACAATGGAGTTACTACTACCTGATAAATATTGCTTTGTGAAGTTTACTTAATAAAAAATATTTTTTAAACCCTTACCTGTTTGTCCAACTAACTGCCTTGGAAATTATTTCTATTTACAAGTCCAGAACTGTTTTCTCGGTGTCTCTGCGAAGATGAATGAGGATTTCTGTGTAAGAGTTGCTAGTTGCTTTACTGTGTCCATGTTACCTGCAAATCACTGGTCCTATTTAAGATAATTGGAGTAACTAAGCACCGAGGCTGGATGCTCTCACTGTGAGAGCACCGGTTGGTTTTCATGGATGCCAGCTGTGCACATGCACATGCTTGTCAGGTGTCCTGTATGTCACACAGGAGTGCTGTAACACAACGTCTGTCCTGAGGAGGGGATGTAAGTCTTGGAAGCTGTTTTCCTGGGTGCTTACTGGGTTCCAGTAACGGGTGTTGCAAGTACAGTAGGATCAGGAGAGGGGAATTGTTGCTTACCAGTCTGCTGATTGGCAATAACAAGGTGCATGAAGGCACTTATCTGTGACTTAAATGGTCTCTCTCTAGCCAAAACCACAGTGGCAGGTTGTGGAAAACCCCCCAAATAAATGAACTGGGTGGAGGACAAGGCCAGATGATTTCCCCAAATCATCCCCGTGTCTGTGCATTACTGAAGGTGTTCCATGACTCTTGACAACTTCCATGGATCTTCCCTACTACCCAGTTTCTCCTAAGCTGACTTGGTTCATCTCTTTGACAAGCTGACTCGATTGACTCGTTGTCTTTGGCAAGTTAAGTGCCTGAAGTTGAAGTATGTAATTGTAATGCAGGTTTTTTTTTCTCAAAGCTATTAGGTATTGGGTACTTCTGTCTACTCTGAATCAATTATTTTTCTCTACCTACGAAAAATGAGAAAACATTGTAATACTCGTCTTGTCTTTTATGTCTGTTTCCTTCCTGTAACTCATTTTGTACCTTAAGATTTGGTTATAGCAGATTAGTTTACCAATTCATTCTATTTAGTCATGTCTTTCTGTTCATACTTCCTAACATATCCTTCCTATTTCACTATAAAGAGCTTGAATATCTCACTGGGTTATAATATTTGAA
>JANHFX010011353.1:34231-46021 GCA_027560015.1 Chloroceryle amazona
TGGGTGATGCTGGTGGGTGATGCTGGTGGGTGATGCTGGTGGGTGATGCTGGTGGGTGATGCTGGTGGGTGATGCTGGTGGGTGATGCTGCCTTTCTTGCAGAGCACGAGACCTTTGTAGCAAAGCATTGAAGGGCTGAAGTTCTGAAAAACTTCAGTGTTCACATAACAACTTTGCATAAATTGCCAAACTAATTAGGTATGCTAAGCATAAAGCATGGAGAGTTAAAAATACTAATTAGGAATTCTTAATCTGATTATTAATGAGGATTTCACCAAAGCTCATTTTTCCCATTTGGTACTGCCTTTGAGAAAGATAAAATGCCACAGTACGTCTGAGTACATTGGAACATAGATGTTGAGATACAAACAACTCATTTAATTTTGAACTTAAACAACCTTTTATTTCTGAATAGTTTGGTGCCTGGAAGGACCTGTAACTTCTGTCAGTTTTCTCTCTTCTGGCACGATGCGATCATTTTCGAAGGCCGGGTAGCAACGATGCTATCAGTGTGGAAGGCAAAGGGGAACAAGGCTTATCAAGCACATTCTGACAGGTTCTTTAAATCATCTACTTGCTGTAGAAGACAGACTAGCAAGGCTGACAAAAAATTCTTGTCCCCTCTCCCTGCAGTGTATCTTCTGTAAAACAAAGCCAGTTTTTTCCCTTTGCTTCAAAGATTATGGATTTCTTTTAATTCCCATGAGAGTTATATTTGTATTATCCTGCTCCCTCCCTCTGTCATACTGTGGGAACTTTCTATAGCAGAGAAACACTCATTTAAATAACTCTGGATTCAGCAGAGTTGGTTAATATTCCCTGCCTATAAGGTAAATAACACAGAATTTCTGAGGAGATGGAAACTGTGTAGTCATGTGCTACCTAATTTTGGGTCTTTGTTGTATGCTCCACCTGCTTCTCAGTTTGGTGATACATTGGTATCTGTTCTGATACATTTGAAGCATTGTGAGTGGTGACAGCTAAATCTGGATTACAGTGTGGCAGGCTTGGTTACTGAATTTACCTTCTGCAGGGGTCTTATTTCATGTCTGTTCTGATAGCTTGAAAAATCTGGTAATAAGAATAGAAAACTCTGGTTCTTTCTCCAGCACAAACCCCACTGGTAGTAGAAGTTTTTCTGGATCCCTAACATGTTTTTTTGCTACTTTCAGCTTAAGTTTACTAATTTTAAACATATCACATCTGGTCTACTAGATCTGTCTTGTTTTTTTAATGACATCAGTGTTTCTGTGCCTGATTTTCAGTTTGACTTCTAGACTTGAGACTGAGAGATTGCCATTACATCTCGATTCAGATCTGCAGAGGTGTCCATAAAAAGGATCTGTTTAAAGTCAGTGCCATTTCCAGATTCATATTGTAATTGCTGTAGGGAATATGTTCTTTAATTCTTACTGTGAGAAGCCTCTGGGACACATTGTCCTTGGCTTGTATTTGCCAAAGCAGATTTGCCTGGGTTAGGTCAACAGGCACAAACTGGAACCCAGGAAGTTCCACGTAACAGTAGAAAAACTCTTTCCTGTGAGGCTGCCAGAGTCCTGGGCCAGGCTGCCCAGAGAGGTGGTGGAGTCTCCTCTGGAGAGATTCCAAACCCACCTGGATGTGATCCTGGGAAACCTGCTCTAGGAGAACCTGCTTTAGCAGGGAGGTTGAATGAGATGATCTCCAGAGGTCACTTCCAACGCCTGCCATTCTGTGATTCTGTCTGTATGGAGGAATCCAGGTCTGTCTTTGTTAAATCTGGCTTTTGGTGTGTGTCAGGAGCTCTTCTTTTTCATAGCTTGTATGTTGGGAGAACAGAGCACAGTCCCTTGACTACTTCCCAGTGCAGTTCGAGTGCCTGTGCATTAAGCTTTGCTTTGTTGTTAGATGGATTACTCAGCAACTTTTTTTCCTCACCTTGCTATTCAGAGCTGGAGAAACAAGCATTTTTCCCCTTCCTTCCACATGGTTTGAAATTCCAGTTATTTAGCTCATGGCTGTTGGGTTTTCCCTTGAATTTAATTAGCAGGGAGCAACTCAGCATTACTGCCCGTGACAGGTGAGTGCCAGGGCAGTTGGGTTCTTCTTATATGTGGAGCTTAACCAAGAAAAGGATTAAAAAAGGTCTTGCTCTTCCAGGCTGAGGCTTGGTGTGAATGCTGTGCCTGGAGCAGCAGAGCAAGGAAAACCTCTGGTACCTGAACCAGGGGGTGTCATGGGGCAGCTCTATTATTAGACTGCTAATAGCTCAACTTGGAGACCATTAACTCTGAAGTCATTTGAATAGTTCATGACATGCTGCTCAGTTGGCTGTTCCATAGGGGTTTTTGAGTCAGGGATAAATGGGAGGAAATCAGGCTGTCAGGCACGCTGTGAAATGGTGAAGCCGTGTTGGCAAAAACAGTAACTGCTGTCAGCTTTTCAGATGAGGTAAATTCAGGTGAAACACTCCAGTTACACCTGCATGTTAAATGATTGTGCACTTGATGAAGCAGGAAGCAAAGATTATCTTTTTAACATCACTTAATGTTCTTTAAATGGTAATTTATCCTGCATTTTCATCTCCCTTGAACTAACAGTGTTAGTCACAGCACCCCGTGCTGATGGTAAGAACCTGTTATTGGCAGATGGGGGAGTTCAGCGTGGCACTGATGGTGCAGATTTTTTTGTGTGTCCCATTCAATTTGTGCTTTAACTATATAAGAGAAAAATTGTCTCCTTACTCCTTGTCTTCGCTGGTGTTTAGCAATGATACCCAACTTGACCATTTTAGTATTGGTAAGTGGTTTGGGAAACCTAGTGATGGTTGGAGCAACGTTGTACTGATGCAGACTGTAAAAGAATTAAATCAATCATTCAGTCCTAAACTGACAGCATTTAGATATCAGAAACCATTGATGTTAATCTCTACAGACAAAGCACCTGCCTTTCATATGCTTCATGGCACAACATTTTACTGAACTTTGGGGATGGGATGTTGTGACTCAAAGCACCTACAGTTAGAAGCCCAAGTTCCTTCTGTGAACAGTGAGAAGCAGGCTGTCTTCAGTGTAGTGCTGAGCAGCTTCAGTGTCTGAAGTTGAGCCGTGGGAATAATCTTCTAAGATTGGTGAACCTACAGTCTCCTGGCTTCATTCTGAAGGGGTCAATTCCAGCCTTCTGTTACACCACTAAAATAAGAACTAGATGAAGAGCTTGATGAATTCTACATGTTCTGCATTTAATGGGTAATTTATTTATGACCTTAGTGATCATCGTGCATTAGTTTCCACCACCTGCTTGCCTTCTAGCTGGGTCAGGCCCAGGAAAGTTTGCACCATGAGGGATGGTTTTGGAATGGAAATGAATAAATGGCAAAGTGAATGAAGCAACTAATTTGGATAATCTTTGAATATGCAACAGATTCATATATGATTTTCAGAGTGCACATCCCTGACAAAATGACTTGATTTCCATGTTTTTAAATGACTCATTACACAGAGAGACATTACAAGAAATTCTGAAACTGCCTAGGATTTGCAGTTTGCTATATTTGGAAGCTATTGTTTCTGTAGAGTTAGCAGTGAATATTCAGCATTTGTCACTTTTCTTTTGTGGTATAAACTTTGTTTTCCAAAACTCCTAGGATAGCTTCTGTACCATGCTCACTTTTGGTAGTGAAAAGTGCAAGGTTTGTGTTTTCTTTTTTCAAAGAAGTTAACTTCCAGGAAAAACACATTGCCAAGTAGTAACCTTCTGGTAGTTTCACTTCTGATTTGTGTTACTTTAAACATTTGATTTCTTGAGAAGAAGAGGCAGTTAAACATGATAGATGTCAGTCATTCTGAAATATTCTGTGCAAACTTAAAGCTCTTAAGTGTAGAAAGCCTTTTGCTTGCTGTTCATTGTGGCAACTGAATCGTCTGGTGAAATATAAACCCCCTTTCAAACCAGGTTGAGTGTTTTAGCCAAGTTGGTGGCTCTCTATTTACAGAATGGTTCTGCAATGATTAGCTCAAAGTGCATCTTATAAGTCAAAAATGACTTACACCTTGTGTCCCTAATATAAAGAGATCTATTGAATTGAATTCCATAGATTTCTCTTTTAAAATCTGATAAAATGTTTGAGTAATAGCCTTGTAATGGGTGCTGATTGATCTGTTTCTTTATACCTTGTGTGTAGAGTTGTGAAGGGAAAACCTAGAATTACTGTCCCAAAAAAAGAACAAAACCTCTCTGAAGAGAAGCTCCCGAGTGAAGGGGAGGTTGGTGCAACTGATCTTGTCTGAAGGGACATATTAATTTTATTTCCCAGTGTAACAAAGGCTATAAACCATGAAACTATGAAGAATGCTTGCAGTAATCAGGAGATAATCTGGAGATTTTTCTGTTAATATTATTACATTCAGCTACAGACAGACTCCATTTGAAAAAACAGACAGAAACAAAGAAAACCCCCAACCAAACAAAAACCAAACCACCTTTCTCATAATGCTTATAATCCATCTGCTCAACTATTCAGATTGTCTAGTTTTAGTGTGCACATCAGAACGGGGAATGTCTCTCTCTCGTGAATAATTAAGGTGAAAGAAATGTCCTCGGGGCTGTTCATCTTCATAGTTTGCTTTTCTTCTACCTGTTTGCATGAAATGGAATTGGTTCCACTGAATATTATGCAATGCAGACATTTTTGCCCAGAGAAGCTGTGGATGCCCCCTGCCTGGAAGTGTTCAAGGCCAGGTTGGATGGGGCTCTGAGCAACCTGCTCTAGTGGGAGGTGTCCCTGCCATGGCAGGGGGGTTGGAATGAGATGAGCTTTAAGGTCCCTTCCAGCCCAAAGCATTCTGTGTTTCTGTGGTAAAGCATTCTGCCTCTTGGGAAGCCCTGTCGGCTAAAACAAGCTAGAAATTACAGATGTTCAAGACTGACAAAGGTTTTTTTTTGATAACTTGGTTCTTTAATAAATTAGAAGCAAGATTTGAAATGAATCTTGTTAGAAAAGAGTGAATATGAAAATGTCACCCTTTCTTCTGTGCTTCATCTACTTTTCTTCCCTTGCCTGCTAAAGAAGAATTTTCAGTTTTCTTTAAAGGCCAGGTACATCTAATTGCACTTGAATTTGCAGTACGACTTTAAAAGTACTACTGAAACCACAAGGCTTGTTCCTTTTAGTTCCTATTAGTATGAGCTTCAGAAATCCATACCTTAAATCTTTGCCATCTACCCCAGATTGCTGTTGACAGAGGTCCTTTGCTCAATCTGTAAATTACTATCAAGTTTTCAGGTAGGGTCTTGTGGAGCTTGCAGTTATCTCCTTATCCCATACTCACTGGATTTGGTGGCCCATGTGTTGGATCAGTTCTGGTGCCTTTTCCTAAATGACCTTTAAGCTTTTGTTGCAATCACCATGACACTTAAGTATATCTTAGCTTGAAGGTGTCAGTGTCTCTCATATGCCAGCAAAACCAATTAAACAGAATGAAGCAAGGAATTGGAATAAGGATTTGAGACGCAAGAATTTAATTTCTTCACCTCTAGGTTTCCTTTTCTTTTTGGAAAAAGCACTTTGGATACCATAGTAAATGTGGTTTGGTGGTTTATTTTTAAAGATAGGCCTGGAAGGGGAAACTGTTAGTGTGGAAAGAACCTCACTTGGTTATTCTAATATGAATGAAAAGATTAATTTGCAAATAGAAATGACTTGCACCTCACTGTCAGGCTTCCAAGGAAGTGAGAAAACCTGGTGTTTCAAGGCTTGTTGATCTGAGCTTTGGTTGAGAAATGGAGGATTTTGTAGTTATTCTCACAGTGATGTACTACACTGGCGTGTTTTTATTATCTCTGTGCTGCAGAAAAACACTTTTTGTGCTCTTTGAAATTTATATGGAATCAGTTATTTCACGTTTGAATGCAGCAAACTGTAAATGCAAGTTTGTCTGGACAGGCTTCACCTGCTTTGTACTAAGGATGCTTTTTATGGTGAACAAATCAGAAAGGGGAGAAAACTGACCTTTTCTGTCCAGTGGAGCGTTTCTTTTTTTTTCCAAAGAGCTGAACTTGCAAATTGGAGCTTCCAGAGTACTTGGGCCTTTGCTCAGTGAACTTTGTCTTGATTATTAATGCTGGAGGACGAATTGGTGCCTTGTTCTGTGCTGCGTGGTTTCCAGTGCTGATTGCAAGTTAGTGCTACTGGGAACTGTGGCAAGGTAACTTAAAAATATCCATGGAGTTCCCCTCTACAGTCCCAGCAGGGGGAATATACCAGAGTGATGGGCTTAATCGTACGTCTCTTCATGTGGGAGAGAACAGACTTTTCCAGATGCTTACTGACTTGAGGGAGCACCATTAAATGTGTGGTAACTTTCCATCCTTTTCTGGAAAGCAGTTAAGGAGTAAAGCATTGTATCTCAACATGCTTAATATTACTGGACTGTTGGTACATAGAATTGCATGGAATGATTTAATTGATTCGTTTTATTAATGGTTGCAATCTGAAAAACAGGAAGTTCCACCTCAGCATGAGGAAAAAGTTCTTCCCTGTGAGGGTGACAGGGCTTGGCCCAGGGTGCCCAGAGAGGTTGTGGAGTCTCCTGCTCTGGAGAGATTCCCAACCCACCTGGCTCTGTTCCTGTGTGGGCTGCCCTGGGTGGTCCTGCTCTGCAGGAGAGTTGGTCTCTCCTGATGGTCCCTTCCAACCCCCACCATTCCATGTTTCTAATAGAGAAGGATTTCCTTATATTGATTATGAAGTCGTAATGGAACTTAAACTTTGGGATCCTGTTTTTATCTGTCTGCCATCTGCTGGGATCACTTTAGGCCTCAGCAGTTCAAAAAAAAATCAACTGGCTTGTCCCAGCGTGAAATGGAAGCAGAAATTTCAGTGTTTTTATTTTGTTTTGTTTTTAATGAATGCCATTTTCAGATGGCTTCTGAAAGCTGTCTGCTCACAGAGGATCTGTGCTGTGCTGTGCTGGCTGTGAGAGGGAAAGTTTTAGAGTGCAATTAATATATGTTAATTATTAGTAGCTAATAATGCCTGCCATTGTCTCGCCACCAGCGCTGCTTTCATAGCAACAAGATTTTTTGTCTCATCTGGCAATTCCAGCATTGCCAGCGAGGTTTGGTTGGGTGTTTTTTAATTTGTTCTTGACATTTTTCTTCCAAATTGCCTGACAGAAATATGCATGTGTGTGCTCTTTTTTTTGTAACCACTGTGGTTTGTCCCCAGCTCTCTTAACCGATCAGAGACAATACAACCCAGCCTGTCAGCCAAACGGCCCGGCACGTCCCCGGCGCTTCGCTCTATTGTGTCCATCGAAGGCCTCCTCTGGTGGGAGGGGAGTGAAAAGCGAGAAAATGAAAAATTCTGTTTAAAAGGAAAAGAAAAAGGCTTTCTATGTCACTTCCTACTGCAGCAAAATCCGACTGAAATTCCCCTTCGGTGACGGGCTTTCCTTGGGCTCCGAGGCGGGGAGGTTTCTGACTTGTGCCTTCTGCCCTGCCTGATTTTTCTGCCTGCAGTTCTTGATGCTTCTCTGTCAAAATGTTCATCAAACTCTAAAGCCCTGGAATTCCCCAGCTTCTGTAGCCTGGTTTCCTCTGCTTCCCCACGCTGCTGAGCTCTGACCTTTGTGGCCTGTGCTGCGTTTCGCTTCATTTCGGTTCTGCTTGATTGCAGAGCCCGGGGACAAGATTGTTTTCCTGGGAAAAACTCACCTCTGTACTTTTAAAACAACAAAAGTTCTCCAAATGGCTTTTCCAAGGCAGGTACAGCAGGTTACAAATACCCAGGTCTCTCAGCAGCCCTGGTCTGTGCCTCCTAGAATAGGAGCTGGTGTTTATGGCCAAGGGAAATCATCTTGTTTACCTGATTGCTCCTGGATATTCTTTTCAGCCTCAAACGTGGTTTGTGGGAATTTTTGCTTCCTAGTGCTGTTAAAGTGCCTCTCGCTGTTAATTATCACATGAACTCACATTTAGCAGCATGGAAAGGGTTTGTGAGCACCTAGCAGTGCTAGTTTGCTTCGAGTGAGGTTTTTTTCTCTGCCTTCTAGGCTGAACCCAAAGCAAGTTTTGCATGGACAAGAGACCACAGCGTCCCAGGGAAGGCAGTTCCCATGATGGGTGTCGCAGGAGGTGCTGGTGTCCACGGCTCCCGGTGCCATTGTCATGTGCTGCTGGCCCCAGGGATGTCTTCCTGGCATCTGGGGAGGAGGGTGGATAGGGACAAGTTTTCCCCATGTGGCTGTGAGGAATTACACCAAGACCTGGACTCTGTCCTTAACTTTGTGGTTTCTTAGCTTCTCCACCTCACAAAAGGTCCGCAGGCTCCCGTGAGGGCTTTGGGAAGCAGCCACGTGTCTTCTGTTCCACGATGCACACCAAACTTCTTGTCTTTGGGGAACCAGCTCTTTGCCGTTTGCTGGGACAGGGCTCAGTCGGTCGGAGCGCGATGTTGGACAGCAAGCCCGACACTCCCTCCAGTTGCAAAACACTTTTACTTTAATGCTGGGAACAATTTGCTTTCCCTGGGGGTGGCTTTGGGGAACAGCAGCTTGCCTGGGACTTTTTTGGGGGAAGTAAATATGGTTAAACATAAAGTTTTTCTGCTTGTTTGTTTCTTTGTCTGTTTTTTTTTTACCGTTAGGTTTGTGCTGGCTGTGGGCAGCGCGGTCTTCGATGCGATGTTTAATGGTGGAATGGCCACAACTTCTACAGAGATCGAGCTGCCTGATGTGGAGCCTGCTGCCTTCCTCGCTCTGCTGAAGTAAGCTGCCGCGCAGTGTAACTGGAACGGGCAGGCTCACTGTGCAGGGGGATATTTTAAACTAAAGCGGTGAACTGTTTCATAGAGGGGGGGCTGTGACCTTTCTAAATCAGATGCCTTTTTGATCCCTTCAAGGGCGTTTCAACGCTGCTGTTAAATCCCTCTTTTCCTGGCTAAAAAGCTCGTGTAGCTTCTGCACAACCGTACTTGCCTCGCTCCGTGCTTTGGTTTGGCAATAATTAAACGAAGACGCCGTCCCGCTGCTGAGCTGCAGCATGGGCAGAACTATGCGGGATAGCTGATGGTGTTGTAAATAGGGAGTTGTTTATAGTTAAACCACACACAGGCAGCCATAGGATGCGTCCGGTCGGAGTAAGGGCGCGTGCTGGCCGTGTAGGTAAAGCTGATACCTGAGACATTGCCTCGCAAATTCTCACTCACGAACTGGGTTGATTTGATCCGAGTGCTGTTGGAGAGAAGAGGGGAAGCGCAATCCTCCGCCAGCTCCGTGCGTTACAAAGGCTTGGAGCTCCTTTAGGTTACGGGCGAGCGAGCAAGTTCTAACAGGTAAGGAAGGGTGTGAAATCGGCGTCAGCCGCTCTGTGTGGGATCGCTCTCCTGGGGGGTTTATTCCTCTTTTGGAGAGCTGGCTTTGAATTCCCGTTTACAGCCTGCGCTGTCAGTCTGCCTGCTGCGGGGAGGAGGAGGAGGAGGAGGAAGGGGCTGTAACATCCTATTCACCGATTCCTTTAGGCTCGGCTGGTGCTGTGTGACATCCCGCAGCAGCCCTGAATGTCTGCTGTAAAGTCATTGTCCCGTTTCTATAGGATCTCTGTAAACCACTTCCAGGGGTTTCCAGTCCTGTGCTCTTGACACGCTCCCCGCTCGCTTCCTATCGGGAACGCTGCCTGTCTCTAGCTTTGGCACGCTTTGTGCTTTCCCTTCCAAAGGTGCTTCCGTCCTGACACTGCTGTCTCAGAAGATTTTAAAGTTGATCTCTAGAAAGAAAGGCCAGAAATAATAGGGAGCCCCGAGCCCCCTCCCCTTTGGCTCTTTTTAAACCAGTCACCGGCACATGGGGAGTCGCTCTCGTTGGCGTACGACTCTGTCAGCCAAGCAGATCTCTCTGGGGTGCAGAATCAGTATCTGCCTCTGAGTGAGGTTAAAATACCCTGCAAATTAGAGGCAAAGTCATCTTGTTTCCCTGCCAGTGCTGACACTTTAGCAGTTGTGTAAACAGCTTGATCTTGGAAGAGAAGCATCACCTGAAAAGACCAAAGTGATGAGTTTAGGTGGATTTCAACAGAAATGATGTTCTGTTTGTACAGGAGGGGTGGTGTGGGAGCTGTCCCAGTGCCCCTAAAGCTCGCAGCTGCAGTAGCTGTGCACGTGGTCCAGTGCTATCTTAGATGCTTAAATCTGGAATCAGACTGTCGCTTTTAAAATGCTCAGTGCTTAAATGTGCCAAAGAACATTTGGGTGCCGTGGTCCAGTAGGAAGCTTACCAAGTACGTGGTACAAACTTTCCTAGAGTAAAACCGGTGCCTCCAAACACTGCTCTGAAATGGCAGCTGATCCTTACATATGTCTCTGGCCTCGGTCCAAGCCATGACCTAATGCTGTAGGATCAGGAGCTTACCAAGGGACAAAGTGCCCGTCCTGACCGTTCAGCAGGACGTCCCCTCTGGACAATCGGTTGTGACTGGGTTTGTGGGCTGCTGGCCTTTTAATAGGTCTGCTGTAATTGTGTAAGCGATCCCTTAGTATTGTTTTTTGGGTTACCGTGAAACGAATAATACTTTTGACTGTCTGGGGTTATAATCTAGATCTTCTT
The DNA here is from genome assembly GCA_027560015.1 of Chloroceryle amazona. Classification (NCBI taxonomy): domain Eukaryota; kingdom Metazoa; phylum Chordata; class Aves; order Coraciiformes; family Cerylidae; genus Chloroceryle; species Chloroceryle amazona. The sequence goes on from JANHFX010011353.1 coordinate 44,812, forward strand.
TTAACTTGATACTACACTTTTTGACAGGCCGAGCCTCTCTCGTTGCCCCTCTTAGCGCGCACCGCTTGGACTCTCGTGAAAGCAAATACGCAGCCACTGCAGTAAACAGAACTCGTTGAACAACTTTTAGAGCAACTGTGTTCTTTTAATCTTGTAATAAAAAGGATTGCTTGGTGAAAATAGGGCTGAAGGGATGTGTGCAAAATACACTCCTGAGCCTGTGGCTCGATGCTGTTATTAACAGATGCTCTAGAGCAGCACAAAAGTGTGCTTTCAACAGCAGTGAGAGCCCTTCCTTCCCTTCCTCGAAATCCCCCTGATTGTGCTTCCCCTGAATTGCATCCCGGCCTTCTCTGGCTCGAGGAGCAGGAGCTCCAGCAGCAGGTCCATCCAGACAGGGACACTGCCCAGGGTGCCGCTGGAAGAGCCTCTAGAAACAGTGGCCACGGGACCTGTTGCTGTGTCTCCTTCAGAGGAAGGCAGGGGAAGAAAGGGCTGGAGTTTCCAACACGCCTGGGGAGCTGGGATGCCAGGCACAGTTAACGTGCTTAATCCTGCGCCTCTGGCTTCGTGCCTTTCAGATCCTGATTGGCAAACACTCGCTGGTTACAGACAAACCCGTAAACAGAAACTCTGCATGGGACTAGGGCTAACGTCGAGTGTGTAGCTGGTTTTACTGAGCTCAGCCTGTCAGTTGGTGGTGTCTCTGATCAGCGTGCTGGGGGACGAGCAGGCTCGGGCAGGCTTCTGATGAAGACCTTTGTTTTTCCACGTGGTATGAATGTTCTTCCTTGTTTTGGTCTTACGGTGAAGGCTGGCGCTCTGCTAGCAGCAGGGCCATCCTTGGGTTTCATGGCAATTAACTCTTGCTTGATGCCGAGGTTACGTTGTGCGCTGTGCTTCAGCATCTGCATAAGGCAGTGAAACTCGGTGGAGTGTTGAGGGGACAGCGGGGTGTGGATAAAACACCTCACCAGCAGCACGTGTGTGTGGCTGAGGGCTTCTGATCACTTCTTGGTGTGGAAAATGGACCATCTCCTCCCTCTCTCTACTATTCTCTACTTTCTGAAGTAGAGAATAGAACCACAGAATCATTATGGTTGGAAGAGACCTTTAAGATCGAGTCCACCCACTCGCCCAGCACTGCCAGGGCACCACTGACCCCTGGCCCTCAGCACCACAGCTCCATGGGGGGCTTGGAAACCCCTCC
>JANHFX010011354.1:0-24338 GCA_027560015.1 Chloroceryle amazona
TAATCAGGCTTTTAAAAATACAATACAGTTTGCAAATTATTTTGACAGAGGCAGAATTTTTTCTTCAAGCTTGACATTGGAATATGCTTTTGAAAGTTGACTTTGCTAAAATGAAAAAAATATATTTTTTGACAAGTTAAAAATATAAAAGATTTAAATATATATATATTTTCTCCTGCTGAGGGGTTGGTTTTTGGAAGCATGAATGCTCAGCTAATGAATCCACAGGAGAAAAATGTTAGTAGATTAAACTAGGTCTGGGACTTTAAATGATGGATACCTTTACATTTCTTTAGCTGTGTTTTATGCAGTGTACTATTTACACCCAGCAAGTGTTTTATTTAAAAACATTTTAGAAGTTTTGATAATAGAGGTAAACAATCTCTGACACTTTTTATGTGTTTTCTTTACTTGTACGTAGAGGCAGGGGTTTTATTTCCGTGCACCAGTTGACTTCTGTTGCCCAGAGTTCACTTCACATTTAGATTTTTATAAGATGGTTGTATTTGGGTTCAATATTTTTTTTAATTTTTCCCAAATTCCTGTGAGAGACTGATTCTCCTTCTTATGGCAAAGAGAGAAAATTCAACAGGGACCCAAACAATTTTTTTAAGCCATATTCTGTTTCATTAACGTTAATAAATACTTTTATATTATATACCTACTGTTGAATCTTGTAGTTTTTGTAATAACAAATTATCTGTAGAATGGAAAGATGATAGACTCAGGTGTTTTGTAACGCACATATACTTATTTTGTTATTTAAAGACCATATTCCTTTAATACTGCATGGAGAGTTGGTGCTAATTGCTGTACTTGGGTCACATGCTAAGTTATGTTTGGGCTGGATTCGGATGTGATGAACCTGGGCAGCATTGTAGCCTCTCGCCTCTCCCCAGCTGCTGCTGTGCCAGCAGCTCTTCACATTAGGTGAAGCCTGCCTTGGTGCGTAGCAATGAAGGTAAGCTCTTACAGCTCAGGGGAGCTAAAGGTGCACCAGGGACAGGAAAACACCAAAGCGTGGGTCAGGGGAGGTACTGAGCATGTCTTGGATAGGCTAGCTACGTGTGCAGCTCAGCTTAGCAGCCCTCAAGCCAGTGAGCTGTTACATTAGCATCATGAACTGTGAATTACAGGGAGACGCTGGGAGGCTGTAGTAATAGCTCAATGTTTCTCCCTTGGCTATGGAGTGAGGTAACAGTGCCAAAGGTGTTTGTGGGAGACCTGGGCTAATAAGCAATGAAAGCTGGCATTGTCTGGGAGAGCGAGGGCAGATACATTTATGTTTTAAAAGTGAGGTAATGGATAATTTAGACTGGTGTAGTTTCTACTTTTGGAGATGTGGATTTACACTCTTACGCTAGGGGAAAACGTATTGTTCACTGATACAAGCACATAACAGAGGCAGAGCTGCAACACCTGTAATGTAGTAGTTCTACCATCGTATATGTGGCCGTATGACTTTAAGTGAACTATTGAACATACGCTAAGGAACACTGTTAATAGAAAAGTAAAGGGCAGGCAGAATCAGAAATACTTTTCCAGTGCAGTTTCTGAGCTTATGTCATGGTCCTGGTTCAGAATATCCATTGGTATGTTTGACGGAATACAAAGTAAGTTTGAGGTCTGCAGGTGGTGCAACATAGGCAGGCAGCACTCACAAACAAGTAGATGTGCTGGAAGTCAGAACAATTTGGTAGATTGCACAGGTGATCCAAAAGCAGCAAGCTAAAATTCAGCAGGAATGAATGTGAAATACTGAACCTAAAGGAAAATGAAGTGCACGGAAACAAGCCATCCCCTCATCTGGTGAGGAAAAAAAGGATCTGGTTGCACAGAGGTGAGCAACTCAATACTATTGCAAAAGTAAAGTTCACGTAAGAATTAACAGGAATATTTTCATATATAAGATGTGAAACTCGTTACTCTATCAAGTGCCAGTGATCTGTGGCAACACATTTTGAGAAATGAGCGGGGAGGTTCCTCATGAAAACAATAGTTAGTGTTGCATATAAGAAAAAGCAAAGGGAACAGAGTATTCTGGTTTAGAATAAAAAAAGTCTGAGAAAGGAACTCTTCCTTCTAACACCTAAAAGATTGCTACAACAGTGTTTGTCAATTCTTGATATTTCCTGTGGGAATGGAGGGATTAGCTTTATTTGCAAGCAAAACTGGTTTTGTTGAATGTTCAGATAGAAAATATTCTGACAGGCAACTGATGATGGTAAGAAAGTTCTCTTCCTGCAAGTTTTTAAGCAGCAGATTATCAGATGTCTCCAGAGAATGTTTATGGGATGTTTCATCCTGCCACAGTGCAAGGACCTTGCTGCTATAGTTGAGTTTCATGGTTTCTTTGATCTTTGATTCTTGTTGGTGACATTACTGCAGTGCTTCCCTGGAAGGGATGGGTACTTGGGGAAGGCTTAGGAAACAGAGGTCTTTGCCTGCCAAAGATGGGCTGATGATGGGTTTAGCTTGGGTATTTCTTCCACTGAAAAATCAAGGACTGTTTCAAAGTTACAACTGACATCAAGTTAAAACTTGGTATGTGACAGTGAATTAAGCTCTTTAACCTCGCCACCCTTAAACCTTGTAGGTTGGCTGTAACCTATGCAGTTGATTTTGGTCTGGGTTCTGATTTTTCAGTTAAAACTTCTGGTTTGTACTGCATTCTTTTTGAAACAAAAGGAGAAATATTTAAGTAGGGTACTACCCAAATCCTGGAAGAAGATGTGTTATACATATAAAGTAGAAATGCATATGTTGTTGAAAATGCATAAATAGACCAAAGTCTGGGGAGTTTATTGTGACATCTCAGTTTTTAACATGTGTTCCTTTATTTTCATTATTAAACATAATACACATAAGTCTAGGGCAAATATGTAAAGACCTATGTGTGTTTTCAATGCAGACTTTTAATTTTGGGTTTTTTTTTTCCTTTATTTCTCAGCATAATTATAGAATAAAATGTCCACAAAGTAATTGCTGCATCTCTCCGAGTTGTAGACATGCTCCAGTAGCTAATTAGAATATAGCTTCTTTCATTAGGTGCATGAGTAAGCATGCATTTCAGCTTTGATCGATTCACTACCAGGCCTTGTCAGTCTGTCCTTGTGCAACAGAGAAAGGGCAGCAGGACACAACCTCGCTGAGTTCTTGGGTGAGCTGGCACCATCTTTCTGTCATAAATTGTGCCATCGCGTAAAGTACTGGTATTAGGGTTCATATCAATGATAACAAGATATCTGACACTGTTTAGCTTTTTGGGATAGAAAAGCTGGTTAGTTTTAATTGATTTCTTATTCACAGAAAAGTGATAATTTTTGTAAATTATATTAAGTCATTTTTGGTCATGTTGATATTTTCAGTTGCTTAAGACAGTTTATTCACAGGAACTTAAGAACCTCAATTTTTAATGGAGCTTCAGTATTGTACAGCAGCCCTTAGAATACACACACAACGTAAATAGAAATGTTTTGGATGAGATCTAATTGCTGTTAAATTTTTACGTTTTCATATATGCATAAATATACGTGGTTTATTCACAAAATATATATTTATTTCCTGGTTTTACAATTTTTAATGGCAGTAATAATATATGTTTACATATGCATTAAGCCATGGCTACTTATAGTTATCTGCATAATTCCATAGTCATCTGATATTGTAAGTACAGTTCTTCTACACATATATCCAAGGTTTTCTTCTCCTATTGTTTTTGTCCAGATGTATCTACAGCCTTAGAAACCTTGTTGATGTAAATGACCCAGGATTTAATTCGAAAGACTGTATTTTACTGAAAAATACTTCACCTGGTATGGTGTTTAGGATGTGGTAAACATCATAAAGTGACAGCAAAAATTGAAAGCTTATTTGGCTAGATTTTGTTGTTGTTTCTTGAGTTAAAGTGAAATTGCATGAGTATCCTTTGGGTTGATCTAACAGCTTGCCACTACTGTGGCCAGGAGCTATTTCCTCCCTCAGCTCCTAACCCCACAGTACCACACTGAATGTTCTGAGTGCTAACCGGGCTCTTCTGTGGCTCTCTAACCAGCGAACAGAATTGGGGTATTTATAGAATCACAGAATGGCAGGGGTTGGAAGGGACCTCTGGATATCATCTAGTCCAGACCAGGCTGCACAGGAGCATGTCCAGGCAGGTTTTGAAAGTCTCCAGAGACACCACACCTTCTCTGTGCAGCCTGTTCCAGTGCTTCATCACCCTCACAGGAAAGAAGCTTTTCCCTATGTTCACGTGGAATTTCCCATGTTGCAGTTTGTGCCTGTTGCCCCTTGTCCTATCACTGGGCATCAATGAAAAGAGTCTGTCCCCATGCTCTTGACACCTGCCCTTTAGATATTTGTAAGCATTGATAAGATTCTCTCTCAGTCTTCTGCAGGCTAAACAGCTCAGGTCTATCAGCCTTTCCTTATGAGAGAGATGCTGCAGTTCCCTAACCATCTTTGTAACCCTCCATTGGACTCTCTCCAGTAGTTCCCTGTTTCTTTTGAATTGGGGAGCCCAGCACTGGACACAGTACTCCAGATGTGGCCTCATTAGAGCAGAGTAGAGGGGGAGGAGAACCTCCCTCGACCTTCTGGCCACACTCTTCTTAATGCACCCAGGAAACCATTGACCTTCCTGGCCACAAGAGCATGCTGCTGGCTCATGGTTAGCCTGTTGTCCGCCAGGACTCCACAGGTATCTGTGGAGATGCTTTCCCTCAGGTCAATCTCTAACCCTCCCCAGGTGCAGGACCCTACACTTGCCCTCGTTGACCTTCATTAGGTTCCACTCCACCAATCTCTCCAGCCTGTTCCGGTCATTATGGGTTAGCAAGATGAAACTTCTGGGCAGAGGCTGTGGCTGAGAAGGCAGCAAGGCTGATGCACATCTTGTGGAGCTGAGGGTGGAGTGGGGGGATGGAGAGAGGGAGGAAGGCATGAGCAGGAGCAAAACTCTCTTTGGCATCAGCAGCCAATTTGTTTTGCTCAGCAGCTCCTTGCAACTTCACTCTGAGAAAAAAATATGGTACGGTGCATCCAAGTTTTTACATCTGCACCTCCTTGGGATTCTTAATTTTGTTGTGAATTGGTTGAGTGAATGTTTTGAATCAGATTCATTTTGGAAGTTTTGGAAGGCTGCTGTAAGGTGAGATTCCATGACTGACAGTTATTTTTTTCTTTGCCATGTTAAAAATAAAAAAGGAGTGGTCTCAACAATAAAGGGCAAAAATAAACTCTCTTCAAAAACTACTCCAAAGGTAATTTCAGGACAAAGAGGTGGTTTTAATCACTTTTTTCCTATTTTCATGTATTCTTTTATTTTATTCTATTTTTATTTTATCCACAGAACTGAATTTCATGATAGTGTTTGTTTGCTCTGAAAATGCACTTTTTCTAAATGTTCCTGTATTTTGTAAATAAATTGTGCTGTAAAATCTAAATAAATGATAAAAGTTCTAAATGAAATTATGCCCTATAAAGAAGGAAAAATTTTGAAAGCACATTAGGAGTGAAAGCACATTTCGAGACCTGGTTGCCTCTTCCAGTTTTCAAAAACTTATTTCAGGAAAAAAAAATAAGCCTCTTGTGGAAGTTATCTGTTCCTCACCTTTCCAGGAAAAGGATGAATGACTCAATCTCACTCACAATTTAATAGCTGTTTAAATTTGTGTGAGTAACCCTCTGTTTCTCGTGGGTGCTGGAACAGCTGGTGCCAAGTCTGGCTGTGTCTACCTGGGTGTGGGTTTCAGTGCAGGACCCAAGGGGTCACTGAGAGAGCAACAGAAAGGTGGCCACAGTTTTCCTGCAGTGCCCAGCTACAGCATATGTAGAAGTAGCCTCAGACCTGCTTCTCCTCACACTACTGGCTCTGCTGAGCTTCCAGACACTTGTTTTGCTAAATCTCTCACATTTTTTCAATGCCTTAAATTTTGGGGCTACAGGACAGACTTTGGTTTTTTCATAGTTCATCTCCACATAGGAGTCAAATAAGCATAGGGGGAAAGAAGTTTTCTTAGAAGTTTTGGAAATAATTGAGTACAGTTTTTCAAGTTGATGTGGCGTTCATGAAAATTATCAACAGTGTGTTATTGTTTTGCTAGTTTTAGTCAATGCCTAGTTCTTCTGTACAGTGAAAAACTAGAGGTTGAGAAGAAGGAAGAAGAGGGACTGAAATGGTCTGTGACCATAGTGAAGAGAGACTTGCAGAGATTAAAGGTCAGTTCTATCACTCACCTTCCTAAGGCAGTCTCTATGGCTTTTAGGTATTGTGGACTCACCCATGGAGCTTCTGCCATCTTCACTTGTTTTCCTCTAGTATTTCTTTACCTTCAGGTCTTCTTCCAGTTTATTGATGTAATAGTCATCTGAGAGATGTCCAGGCTTCAAGAAAGGCAGCTCACTCAAAGACATCTACCAAAGCAGAGACTTTCTGTTGCTTTGAAGCAGGATGATACCCTGAACTTGGGGGTTTGAGTCTCTCTTCTCATGGTTTTCCACAGTCTGTTCCCAGCTCTGTGGCCAGCAGGCTACTACAGTTTATTTCTTACCTCTGAAGACCGGGCATAGGTGTTCCTTGTCCTTATGGACATCTCACAGTCCCAGAGTCTGTGCAAGCATCTTTCTTGTGTTTGGAGCAGTGTGTATTAAAAAAAAAAATGTTTATCTTAAATGCTTTTTTCAAAGGATACAGCAATTTTAGAGTGTTGGAATTCATATGTTGGTTATTGACAACCTGACTTAATTTCAAAATAATGAACACTATCAGTTGCTTTAAGACTCATATATTTGAAAATAAACATTTATTTTTACAGCACTGAAAATGTTCCAGGTGCTTAACAAAACACTCAGCACTTACAAGCTAGGACAAGACACAGAGAAGGAGAGACAACAAAGCTTTTTGTACATTTTTTCATAGAAGAGAGAAATGCAGTTAGATTGTAAGAGAACTATAAAGTACTTCAAGGAATTGGTGGTTGACTATTTCTGTGGTGGAGGAGATATGAAAACCTTTAAATAAAAGTGTGCAGAGGGCAGTTCAAGTCAGTACTCATCTTTCAATGAAAGTTCAACAATTTAATTGGAGACAAACCTTTATAAAATGAAAACACGATGCTGATATTGTGAATAACATAAACCAGTTGCTTAATTTTTGACCTTTGTCCTTGAGTGCTGTATTCCTTGGTGATACTTTAGAAACTAGCAAGAGCTTCGTTTCTTCTCCACAGCCAAGCGATGTATCGTGGCTGAATTCCTGTCATCTGTCTGAAACTAACAGCTTGGATTCTTCTTTAAGTTTTCCTTTAATGATTTATGCTACCCAGAATAGAGAAAGCTTCTAAATATATGGTTCACACTTGTTTTCCAAAACTCAAATATAATTTGAACCTGATTTACCTGTTCCATACTTAAGTGTGATGTGTACATGGCCTGCACAGATATACAATCAGGAATTGCCCTTTGTGCATGGAGGAGCTATATTTTTATCAATAGGATTGTGGTTCTGAGTTGAGCCAATGACTCGAATCTGCCCCTAAAGTCTGAGCTAATTTTAGGCAATCGGTGTCACCATTTGGGCAGATACTATGAGGCCACAGAGAACCCCTTCCAGCTTTCCCAGTTTAAGTGCCATTTTTTTCTCATTCATCTAACTTTCTTGTACTGAAATATGAACGAGGCTTCATCTGAGGATGATAGGACGATTCCATCTGGACAGAATTTCAGGTTAGCATGACCCTGCTCCACATGCTCGGTTCCTTAAGCAACTCCTGACAGTTACCTCTCTGCTACAGAAAAACAAGGAAGCAGAAAATCTTAGGGCATTTTTATTTTTAAACTCTTACTTAAAGATAAATTTGTATAAAGCATCCATAATAGCATTACTGTTAAAAGAAGCTCCAGGTGTTGAGTTTTACATATAATACTTAATATTCTTGGGGATTTGACACTCATAAGCGGAACACGACTACCCCAGCTTTTTGGATCCTGCTATCATTCAGGCTTCTTTGAGTTTGTTTCTTGGTGGTTTGGGTTTTTTTTGTTTGTTTGTTTGTTTGTGTTTTGTTTGTTTGTTTGTTTGTTTGTTTGTTTTTCTTTTTTTTTCAATCTGTAGAGTTCCTCTCTGTGAAGGCACCATCTCTCTCTTCCTGCAATTACTTATCAAGTCCTCTATCTGCATGCAGATTACTTTTCTGCTCTTCCAGGGAGGCAGGATAAAACAGACAAGAAACACTTGAGATTACCGGAGCTGCAGTCCTAACTGCCAGGATTTTTTTTTCTCCAGTCGTCCTTCTGCATCATGATTGAATATTCATTGGCCATGACAGCTGTTTAGGTGAGCTGTTCTGGACACTTCATGTGCCTGCTTATATTGTACCAGCACCTTGCCTGGTGAGGGGGAAGAGACTGGAAGGTAAACAGTTGTGTAGCTGTCGCAAGCTGAATGCACTGTATGGACAAGGGCCACCTTGCACCTCATCAGCTCTCGGGCTCCTTCTCTCCTCCCTGGCCCCTCTTTTTCCTTTTGTGTCTTCCATCCTTCTTCTCTCCATTTTCTTTTCCTCTACTATTTTTTTTCCTTTTCTACAGCTGCAAATATGAGCTGCTCAGGATGTCAAAGTTTCAAAGCCCGTTGGGATAAGGAGCAGAACCAGGAGCTGGAAGTGCTTTTATGCAGATGGCATTGCAACATGCCCCCAAATAGTTTTTCATGCCCTTGAGACAATTACAGATGGTTAAAACTGTACGCACATGTGTGAGGGTGAGGGCAATCTGCTGATTAGCTGCTGTCTACTCGCATAGCTTCTTGGTTTACTTTTTCAGAGCCTTTGACTTTCCCCACTGTGTTTTCTACTACCTGGATTGATAGTGTTCTGCCCTTGGCTGCCCGGCACAGCCCTGGCTTGGTGCAGCAGATCAGGGAGAGGAGGCACTGACAGCGCCTGGTGTGGCTCTGCTGGCTGGACTGAGGGTCACGCTGGCTCTCCAGTGGCAAGAACTGACTGGTTTGGTTAAAGCATAAGCAGCGATTCACCTCCACACACAGCTTGTGCCCAGCACTCTGTTTACAAGCCAGCCTGTAAACATGCAGCTGAGCAGCATTTTCAGCCTGGAGAAAAACAGGTAGCTTTGTTTAAGATTGTGTATTTTTTCTTTTTCTTTTTAAAAGGTTAGCCTTCTGTTAAACTTACTAAGCATGTGAAGTTGAGTCAATCATGTTGTATGTCCTTTTCATTCAGAGACTGTAGATCTTTTTATAGACAAATTTGTCCTGAATGATTGCAGGATTTCTATATAAATTGACTTTATATGGCACTGATCACGACCTTCTGAGTTAATAATGCTCATGCTAAGGTTTGGTTCTGAAATATAGCAAAACCTCAGTAAGGCATATGAAAATGAGAGGACCCCTTGTGAGCCAATGACCTCTGTGAATGAACAAACATGTCAGCACCATAAAATGAGATCCTCTCAATATCTTTTTACAATGGATGCTTGTATACTCTACACATCAGCGCATTGTGAAGTGGCTTGTTATGCTAAGACCATAATATAGAACTTTTCTGTTGAAATGGTTCTCTCTCCCTACTTCTTGGGAAATATTTGTTCAAATAAATACGTGGGTTAGTGAGGCAGCAGATAGTTATTTGTCTCTCAAGTGTGAGTAATGTAATATGAACAAGCATTAATGACCTAACTCAACTTAATTCAACAGGAGATCCTTATTTTTCTTACACGCTAGCTTATTTCTTAATATTTTGGAATCCGTTGCTCAGTGTGTGTTGTGTGTTCCCAGGGGAGCTGAGTGCAAGCTACAAGCTTTGGATAACTCTCAGTTTTGCTCAACTTTATCATCTCTTGGACTCTCTCTTGGACTTCTTCAGCTCAGTGGCTGGCAACTACATGTATCTGCTCCCTGAATCATCCACTAACATCTGCATGAAATAATGAAAAGACTCGCAGTTTTCAGTGGACATGAGAGGGAGAACTGGCCAAACCATCCACATGATTTAGAAGTCTTTGCCTGGTTTCCAGAAGAGACTCCAGCACAGAGAAATCGAAACCCTGTGAATTTCTGTGAGACTTACCACTTTGATACACTGCTGAAGCAGTCCACACAGTCACTGCCCCAACGGCAGAGGCAGCAGAACGGAATGGGCACTTCAAGCTCATCCATTCCAGAGTGAAGTCTGGTGGTTTAGACTGACCCCTGCTGAAGGTGAGTCAAACGTGAAATAGAAAGTTACACTAGCCCAGGGAGTGAGGGAACTAAGCAAATGGATCAAGAATTCAAACAAGGAACCTGTGATAAAGACTAAAGTGGATCTGACTAAAGGAACATCTGAGAGAGAACAGGAACAAGAAGCTGGGTGTTGAGGAACAACAGGCAAAAACCACAGGGCAAAATGCCTTTGAACCACAATGCCCTCCAGAAGTTGGGTAGTAACCAGAGGGTCAGAAGTCTCAGTGCTTCTGGGCAACAGAAGTCATAGCCACTGGCCAAAACACATGCTTTATTCCTCTGCAGATATCAGTTACCAAAAGTACGGAAATCTACAACAGCTGTTAGTTGCCAGTCTCTTATCTCATGGGACCTTGATATATCCCCGTGCTGCTGTTGAACCATGAAAGAGTCAGTATGTGCCACAACATTGACACACCAGAAATTCCTCTTCCTCAAATTCAGTATAAAACAAACCAACCAAATAAACCACAAAGTACTCTTTTTTGAAAATATGATTACGGTTTCAATTCAAGTGGACATAAGACCATCTGGGCAACTTTACTCAGCCCCTTGGTGTCAAAGTATGATGAGACCATCTCAAAGCAGTGTCTTCAGTGGGGAATGAGCCTGCAGGAGGAATCAGGTCATTCTCAGATCAGCTCAATCTTGCTCTGGAGGGCTGAATCCTGTTTCTGTGTCTCCATAGACAGAATTCTTATGGGATGCAGACAGGTCATTTCAGCTATAATTCTTGGAAAAGGTCACTTTTAACTTCTCTGGTCAGCACTTAACTTGAGACACATAGCTTTGATTAGAACTGCTGAGTCTTGATGGCTTCAGCTGGAGATAACAGGGGGCTGTGCTGCACACATCCAGTACAGCACGTCCCTGGTAGCACCTATTGCAGACTGTACTGGTAGCAGTATATAGTGCTGTGAATTCTAGAACCCAAGATTCTTGAAGTGTTTAAGGCAGGCTTCTAAAATTAGTGGAAATAGTTTCTTATGTCTCATCTGAAAATGGTGATAATGCCACCTTTACCTTCAAAAGGGTATTGCCACAATATTCTGGAAATTGCTTGGAAACCCCTTGATCATTTTGTCCAGAGAACAGTTTTGTTCCATAAATAATCAGGAATTCATATGCAGTGACCATGCTGGGCTGCTCTGTGTTGCCCCTGATATCACTGGCAGCACCTGGAAGATTGAGCTGGTTCTGCAGCCCCAATGTGCAGCCATGCAGCGTATGAGCAGTGAGGCTGTGGTACTGTACCCCTTTCTTCTCAGCAGCATTCAGCATTGCAAAATTGACCTGACTAAGAGCAAGCCCCATCAAAACTGCTGTTCTGGAACAGCTTCCACACTTGGTTTGCAGTGTGGTGTTGATAAGGGAAAGCAAATGGAGCAAGGGTGCTGTGATGCCATCTGCTCGTTGCTGTGGATAACGCAGTTTGAAACAGGAGTCTAAAGCACCAGGACCTGTGCAGAAAGCACCTGAAAAACAGGACGCAGTGGAGTCAGACCAACAGAGCCGTGAATCAGCGTCTTGCCAGAGGACATACTCCAGTGGGAGTGGGAATCTACGCTAGTTTGAGTGACTTGGAGTGCATTTTGGGTGATGTATTTTTTATTTAGGTGATCATGCTGATACCTCTAAGAGCATACTAAAGCTATTTGTTGCAGTAAACATACTAAAAAATGCAGGAGAAATGTTGACCTATGTTGCCATCTTCTGCAACACAAAGTTGCTCCCTGTATTGATCAGGTCCTCAGTACCAGAGAAACAAACTGAGAGCTCCTTCTGTAGAAGGCAGAACACTGTCCCTCAGCCATACTGCAAGCTCCCTTCAGCCTTGTGCTACATGTTGAACACCATGTGTCTTCTCTGTATTTGATCACTATTTGTATTTGACAAGCGACCTTGGAGCTGGGATGAAATATAATTCATATCAGTGTCTACTTGCCATCCCTTGTTATATCTGCCTGCTCTAAGGTCATTGCAAAACATTAGATGGACTTCTGGTGAAAATAATTGGTTTTATCTCTGGACAATGTTCCAAATTTAGCACATCCTCTCCGAAGCTTAGCAAAGCACTTTCCTGGAGCTGCATCAAACCTGAGTGTTCAGTGTTTAAAGCTCAGTGCTAATGCCTTTTGGAGATGATGTTGTAGCAGTCAGAAGTCCCTGTCACACTTTGAGTGATGGTCTTGTTTTCTGGAAAGCTCTCTAGCATCTTGGAGATGTCAGATTTTGGAATCAAAGACTGACTTTAGTGCAGGAATGTTCCCCATGGGCCCTGGTGTTTTTATCCAAAAAATCCAATCCTTTGTATACAACTATTGCTGCTGATTTCCAGTCGAGGGGATTGTCTCAAATCCCCCCCAAGTTTGCTGTCACCGAAAAAGATCACATCTCTTTGCAACTAATCAGAGAGAAGGGATGGACATTTAGGAGATAATCTGAATTTGAAGACATTGAAAGAGCCCTGGATTAGTAGCTAAGGAGATAGAGATTTAGAAAGTTATTTTATGTATTATGTTTCCTTTCCTAGAGGGACTGAATCCCTTTCTTGACAAAATGAGACAACCCTTTTCTGCTTCTCTTCATTCTGCACAGTTCACACTCCCCAGGGATAGGAGAAGTTCCTTCAGTACAATATAAACAAAAACAACAACAACAAAAATAAATCAAGACTCAGTTGCTGTATGCAGAATAGCAATTAGCATTTTCACTATGTTTAAAGCTCTTTACATGTTTTAACCCTCTTATTGTTGCTTTCCAGGTGAGGAAATTGATTTGGCTTAAAGCCCTGGTTAATCCTGTCACTGGGACACAGGATTTCTTTGTGTAATGGATAGATAATGAGACTGGGAGCCAGAGAGCACCAGCTCCTGAATTGTTTCCTCAAATATTTGTAATGGATATGGATTCGTGAAGGGAACCTCTCATTTTTGGAATGAAACATGAACTTAACCATCACATTGTTGCACCTCCAGCCCAAAAGTATTTGGATGGAAGTGAATTTTTGATACAAAGTTCATAACCAAGTTGCTTTGTGGCACCATGCAGAGGGTAAGATTTAGTATCAGGTAAAGGAAGGAATCCCTTTTCTGAATGAGCAGCCCAGCTGTGCATTACTGCTGTGCCTGTTGCTAATGTTATTTCTGATGAGGCGTGTTTACGTACTTTCACCGTGACTGTCCAGAAATCCCATGGCAAGGAGTGTCAGAACATTTGCCAAATCACTACTTCACCCATCAAGCTGATTGTTTCATGGTATTTGGTCTGGTTCACATTAAGGGCTTGCTCCATCATTGTCTTTGCTCTTTTGGGGTATATTGATTACTTGTGGTGGGTTTTATAACAAACAGCCCTTTTTTAAGGGATTAGTCCCTCCTTCTCTCACTGAGCCTATGGCGTGTTAGTAAATACAGTACTAATCTCTTCTACTTCAGACAGTGTCTCTCTAAGGCAATTCATCCAAAGGAATCAAAAGCAAACTCCTTCCACTTGTTAATTATTATTATAATGTCTTTTGCAAAGCAAAAAGAGAGAGCAACTACCTACCTATAAAGTGGAAGGAATGCAATAAAACTGAAAGGAGCTTAATTTCTTCTCCTGACAGGTATCTTATTTTTCCATACATCAAGACTGGTGTAAAAAAGACAAGTCCTGCAAGCAGAGTGAGGCCAGTGCTGCTTGAGAGCCAACTGGCTGCATGAGGGGAAAGTTTGGCAGCTTGGAGGTCTGGCTGGCTGGGGTTGTGCACCATGGAGCCCCCAAGTGCCAGCACAACCAGGGGGGCTGAAGCCTCTGCAGGGGGCTCCTCTGTAGTGCAAGAGGAGACTTGACTGATAAAGATAAGCCTGAAAGGCTGTCTCAGGTCTGCTGTCTTCAATGGACAGAGGGTGCCTTTCACAGCTGGGTCTCGGAAGCCTGGCGTACTCCCCAGGCTCTGATTTAACAATTTCATCTTACTTCCAACCTTAGATGAATGGCAAAAGCATAAGGGATCAGAGAGAAGACTGTTGGTTAGCAAGAGAGAGAGAACACTTTCTTGGAACTCTTTGCAAGCTATATTATTGCTGCTCTTTTTTTTTCACAGTTCCACATTGATCCTCCTGGTTTCATCTATTGGTAAAGAATGATCTGAATTAATAATAGAAGAGTGAAATTCTGCTGGAGAGTACAGGCTCCAAGAATTAGTTTTAAAAAATTGATTATTTGTTTTATTTCTGCTATGCATGTGTCATATTTATAGCTAAGTTGGCTTTTCGTTGTGCTTCAAGAATTCCTGAGTGTCTTGCAGGTAACTTTAAGGAAATGAGATGCGATTGTGCTCTATAAATCCTTCAAAATGTAAAAAGGTACCTTGAAAAGTTTTCTGAAGTGATGAATTTATGATTGGGACAATAATAGGCATAGAAGGCCAAGCCTGGAGATGTTTCTACCTTTGGAAACAAAAGAGGTGATAATATGAATATAGGTATTAAGAATAAGAGACTTGAAGTTACTGAGCCTTAGAGATGAACCGAAGAAATCTAACCTGAAATTAGGCTGTGATGGAGACCTTCTTGGAGTTTTCTGAGTGAGGTCAGTAGTTCTTAATTAATGAAGTCTGACATATGCTTATTTTGATACTGTGATCCATAACAGTATACTCCAAATGGAAGTGAGAATCTCAGCTGAATATGACTTGGCAAGCTGCAGTGGTGACCCAGTTGTATATGCTCTTTTGGCCATGCATATATGTTGCAGAAGAGGTTACAAGAACTTAAACTGGAAATGCTCAAAGCTCTGATGAAAGGTTTGCTGTTCAAAATGTGGAGGAAGATTAATCTCTGGGCACATGCCAAAAATGAGAGGGAGAAGCTGACACCACTTAGCTGGATTTGACCTTTCATTGTCTGAGAAGTAATAAGCTGGGAGAAGAACCTGAGCAAAAAGTGCATCCGTGGTAACAGGAATTTGTATTGCTAGTTCTACAGGGGTTCCTTGCTATGCTGTCCCATTCCCTGGTATGGATGTCTTGAAAGCAGATGTGAGCTGTCAAGAAACAGTGCCAAGAGACATGAAATGTCATGCAAAGAAAACACAGGTGTTCAGGGCTCACCTGCTCCAGGCCTCTTCCTTGGCATCCTTTCACAAGCCCATTGCCTCTCTCTGTTCCAGCCTCACAGAGCCCTGTCCTGTGCATGTGGACTGCAAAAACAAACCACCCTACCAAAATGACTTTCAAACCCTTTCTTTAGTAAAAAGCAGATAAACAAGTCAATGTGGTCATGAGTTTAAATTCACTGTATAGGTCCATGTATCTGCTGGGAAGTTTGGGAGTCCAGTTGAAAACAAATTGACAGAAATAGCATTGATGGTAAGAGATCCTGTAAGAACTCAGGACATGCAAATAAGCATCCATTTCTTGGTATTCCTATACACTTACTTGCTGCTGCTTGTGAGCCGTGTGGTGTGGGTAAGAAATCTGATCATTCCTTAGGTCCTGCTTACTCTTCACCCTCCCAGGAAGCGATATGGTGCCACTGACTTTAGGCCACTGCTCTGCAATATTTCATCTCATCATGCAGCTAATTATATATGCAAGCACTTATTAGAAATTATGGCCTATCAGTGGGAAAATTCTGTCACAGGTAAGTCTCCAAATTTGCTGCTGTAAATATTAAATGGCTTGTTGACATGTGGTTGAAACATGGCTGTAAATCTCTCTGTGAGACATGCAGCAAGGAAGGAAACACACAGGTCTTTTTTGTGACAGCTGGTACAGGGAAAAGGCTCAGAGCTCCTCATTGCTGCCAATCCAACCCCATCAGTGTCAGAAGTAATTAACAGACTCCTGATCTTGTACCATGGCTGGAAAGTGATAAAAAGAGACAATCAAGACACTTTTAAACTTGATTCCTGTCACTGAGAAATACAAACACTTATAAAAGCCTGCAGATGCTTTCACTTGAGTTCAAGCCAAACACTGGGAAGTTTACAGTTCCCACCCCTGGAGAGTGATGTAACGAGACTGCATCTTTACTTCAAAGTAGGTGTATAGCTAACATATAACAACTGTGAAATATTCTTAGATGCTACTGAAAATTTGTCCAGATGCAAAAATTGCCATTATTCTCAGGAAATCTATAGTAAACCATTTTCTCCTATTTTTGTACTGTAAACTGCAGACACAAAGGAGGTGTGTGGAGACTGACTGCGGGAAGGATATACAGAGCTGCTGCTGTCTTTTTTGTAATTAGGGTATGATTCTACAATTAGTTAATCCAGTACTGATGAGTGTGATGGTCCTGTCCTGCTCCCAGGGATTCCTGTGCATCAGGCCAGAGGCTTACCTTGATGGGCTCAGTCAGTGTGCTAAATAGCCGGAAACCAAATCCAACCTAAATCCTGGGGAGGGGGCAGAGAGCTCCTTCTGGGAACCTAAATCCCCTGTGGGCCAAGTGTGGGCCAGAGACTGTACAAGGAGGGGGCAGTGGTGCCAGTTGGGGGCTGCCAGCCCCGTACCTGCAGGTGAGACCCTGTTCTTGGGAACCTGCAGGGACCTAACCCCGTGGGAGTTGAAGCAATTGGTTCTGTTAAGCACTCAATGGTAAAATGGCACAAAAGGCACCTCCCTCATGTAAAGGACAACAGCACAAAGCTGTACGCTGGAGGTGGCCAGGGCACAGTGGATTTTGCAAGCAGGTTTGGAAGAGAAAGCCAGCGTGTTTGGGAACTACAAGTGGAAGGCTGTTCCCTGTGTGTAGTGCAGGGACACAGCTATATGAAAGGAGGTATTAAGAGGGAGTGTGACTGCAGCACCAGTTCAGGAAAGCTGTTTGGTGCTCACTTAGTCCCTTCCATGCCATCAAAGCTCAAGCACTTTGCTGAATAAAGGCATATGGGACCAATAAATCACATTTAAGAAGATGGAGTCCAGGTGGCAAAAGGGTATAATGGGAAGTGACTTATGGGAAAATGTTGCATTCAAAACTCTTCTGTTGGTTTAGGTGACCCTGTAAATCCAGGCCTTGCTTTTAGTCAATGGGACTACTCATGAGAGCTAAATTGCTTATGTTGCAGGATTGAGCCTACTGAAAGGAAGACTTTTCAAGGAGGTCCAAATAAATGTTGTAACTCATGCTTATAGTGCCCTTAGTTTTCAGCATTAACCCAGTTGTGAACACAGCCAATGAATTTGAGATAATTTGTATATTTGGTTGACATGTGTTTACAGAGGAGAGATCTGGATTTATTTTAAAAAACTACTTTGCCCCTGGTTTCCGTATCCTTACCTTAATCCCTCTCCACAAAAGCAGCTCAAACAAAACTCCCAAAGCCTCCCTCCCCCCAGTTGACTGAAAACTTGAAAGCAAACCCTGCACAGTGTACCTTTCATATGCACATAGGTACCTTGCAGTGAAATGAGAAACAGCAGAAGAGCTTTGCAATAATCATGACAGAGGGGCAAGGAAAAAAAACAAAAAGCCTTCAGTAAAATACTGCTTTGTTAGATCTTAATAACACAAAAGTCCCCCTAGAAATAAATCCTCAACATGATTCTCATATGAAAGACAATCCTTCTACGTTGAAACCAAATATTCAAAAGCTCTGTGCTTTGTTTTATTAATGCCCATAATTTATTCTTCTTAGAAAACATCCCTCGCAGGCTGCCAGAGCACTCAGTGTGGTGTACATCATCATAAAAACAACATAGAAGGCAAAAACATTAGAACAAAAACAAAACACTGAAAGCTTTAGTGAATAAAAACATGCAGGGGGGTCTTGAAAAAGGACACAGATGTGAGGAATCAAAAGCAGAAGATAAATTATATGCAGGAATATAAACCAAGCTTTGCGAACAAACTGGAATCGTTTTAGAAGTCTCAAATGGTTACATGTAAAATTCAAGTCAGAGATCACTTGTGTAGCCCAAAACCCTTCACTGCACAGCAGCTCCTCTCTGCAGCATCTAAAACCAAGTAGGCCAGTTTGCTCTCAGATTTTTCCTCAGAACTAAGTACATTTCGAGGCAGAAGCAGCTGTCACCATGATCGATACCTCCTCAGTCTAGTGCTCAGAAGGCCCTAATCTATGTTGCAGCTGGGCTTGCAGCTTCCTTTCTCAATGGTTTTTCTATGGGCTTCACTCGAGATGCAAGGATGAGTAGCTCATTCACTTGAAGTGGCTTTTATATCCCAGTTGTATGCAAGGAGAATTTTTTTTTTTAATTCAATAACACCAAACAAATTTCCTCAACCTCCAAGACTTTGAAATGTCTATGGTGTCTCCAGTTTACAATTTTCTTCTCAGGAAGATGAAAATACAGGCACCATAATAATAGTGGCCAACCTGATGGTCTTGAATTACAAATGCTGCGTGAACAACCCAAGTCATGCCATGGCTGTTGGACCAACAGCTTCTTGCTGGCACAGCAGCTGGTGGGTGGTCAAAATTCCTTGTCATGCTTCAGAGGCTGGTTTTATTGTGTGACCTGCAAATCCACCTGGGTGTCCAACCTCTGTCCTGAGGTGGGAGCCCTTGGAAGTCATCGTTCCTGCTTCTGTAAGCTTTTTCTGGAGTTTCTTTACTTGTCAGACCTCTAGGGTACATTGGCTGTAGTTGTGACTGCGTTTGTTGGATACTCTCACCTATGCATCAGTGTAACCATCTGGTGTGTTGCTCTTTGGTGAAAAGGGTACAATTCATGGGGAATGTGTAGCTATCATATTGGTTAATCTTTTTTTTTTATTTTTATTTTATCTACATATCCCTTATTCCTAATGGAATATCTCTTTTCAGGACGTTACAGCCAGGTTCCAACACTGGATTTTCTGTAGCAGGTAAGAGCAGCCTTGACATTTGTGGTGTTCCCTTTTGGGGCATATCTATATATGTACATACATTTTTTTGAAGGATTTTATTAACACAGTCCCTAGTTACAATCTGTGAGTTACTGTTTCATTTTAGAAATTTGTACATCATGTTTGGAATGTGGAATTTGACTTACCTTGTACATAGTACAATATGTAATAGGAACTAACAAGACTAGGAACTTCAAAATTAGGTGGAGCTGTATCTATGTTAGATTATAGAGATGTTGTTTGGGATAAGGCATAGGGACTGTCTTTAGACAAGAAAACCAGGAAGAGAAGAGAAGGATAGGAGGTGTAGAAAGCAACATTTCAGTGATGTGGAACATAGATAAAGGAGCTATCATATCAGCCCTCAAACCAAGAAGCAGGATCGTGTCTGTTGCTGGTAATGCTCCGCTCTCCCCTATGGCCATTTTCTGCCCTTATACAGGTTCTGGAGTGTCCTGTGTGATGGCCCAAGTGATAAAGCTTTAAGCCATCCCAGCAAGTTCATGTTTGCAGAAGAAACCGCCAGCCCATGAAGATCATTTTTATGCTGGTCAGGAAGACCTGAGCTTTAGTTTGTGATCTTTATGATTCTTCACATACCCATGTTTTGTGTTTACCCGCAACTACAGTTTATGGCCATTTCTCTTCCATCCCAAGATACCTTTGAGGAGGTGGACCTTGCTGCTTCAGGTTTGTAAGGCTGTGCTATTTCACAGCTGCTTGTAGCCTGGTATGCTGTGGTTAACAGAGCTCAGGAGGGGAGGATTAATCTTTTGACAGGATCTTTAGAAGCTCTGGGTCTGATGACTTTCCAAAGTGAAGATATGATTTTGCATAAACAGGGGATAAAGGGTATCACAGAATCCTCAATCATGGCCAAACTCTAATGGAAATAAATAACTTTTTATGGCAGGAAAAATGATGTTGACCAGGACAAGTGGTAAACCTTTGGAGTTTGAGCATAGCAGTTTTGCAGCTGTAATACCGTAAGCTAAGGGTTAAGAAAAGGAAAATATGCCAAAAGAAAGCCAGAGATACAAGACCACATCATCCATTCAGATTGCAGAAGGGGTAACTCCAGCCATGCCTTGAAGGTAGCCGGACAAAGTATGTTTTTTCCATTAGCTCAGCCTGTGCAATTATGCCTGTACAGAATTACATACTTGTGCACAGTTCTGGCCACAGAAGCTATTTCTTCACGTTCAGACCTGTTTGCAGGAGGTGAAACTGAGCTGGGACATTGGAGCTGCAGAGAAACTCCTAATGAAGCAAAACTGCATGAGGTTGTACTTTGCAGAGGGTGGATGGTTGGATTAGGTGGTATATTAAGTAATCCCCTGGGATATTTTTCAACTGTAATTCATGCTCAATCATCAAATATAGAACATCTTAGCAGGAAGAGGGGTTGTATATTTCTTGTAAATCACAATCTCCCTTTATTTGTTACTATCTACAGTGCAATTTTGTTTTTAAAGTGCTGGTTTTTATGGTTGATTTTAGTACTGTAATACCCATGGTGTATTTGACTGCCAGTATAATTTTCTGATTATTTTATTTGTAACAATACTGTTAAAAAATGAATGCAGAAAATGCAGGGATTGAAAGGAGTAACGTTCCAAAGGTCTTTATTTCCAGCAGGCTGGGGCATCTGTAAGCACAGCTTTTAAAAATAGAATCTTAATGTTAGCTCTGGAAATCCATATATAGGTGCTCAATGTGTGGCCTGATTTAAGTATATAGCTACTCCCTCTGATTGCAGAAGATCAAGAGATGTTCAGAATTCTGATTCTGATGAGAAGAACAGCTGCTTTAAAGCTGAGCCTGCATAATCTGTTCTCCTCTGTGGCTGCAGAGATTCAGTCTCACCCACTACCATCCCCTTTCATTCTCAATATTGAAAAAGAAAGATTTTATTATTATTTTTATTAATCTTCCAGTACAGCCTGACTTGGGCTACATATGAAAACATGAAACTGTGCACCTCCATAAATTTTGTCCTCAGTTCATTTGGTGTAAAATCAAATTCCTGAATACTAATTTCTGAACCTAGAGTACCTGAAAACTTGTCCTTTTGTTTTTCATTAGACTGGATATTCAGCGTGATCAAAACAGGATTTATGTGGATTTTTAATTCCTCATCCAAGACTTGCAATCCACTGTCTGTCCAGCTCGGCTGTTCTTTCAAATCCTAAATCGCTGCCTGCCACACCTGGAAATTTCTGAAGTGCAGCAGCTATATTCCTGTGCATGTCCAGCCCTGCACCTTGTGCCTCGCTGATGCCTAAAGCTGAGTTCAGAAGGCAGACCTGACAGCTCTGGTCATAGCTCACTGGGGATACGCTGGGAGAGGATGTTTGATAAAATGCAGTGGTGACCACAGTCTGTAGAAGAGTGGTGGTGGCATTGCACAGAGACCCTCTTAGAAGTCTTAACTACCTCTTTAGATTTTTTACATGTAAAAAGGTTGTGTTTATGGGCAAAAATCAATTCCTAAAGCCCTTCCTATGTCTTCTGAGCCCCTAAGGATGAGCACTGGCTTCCACATGCAGCATTTTGTGCTCCACTGACGGAGCCCTGCCCTGGGCCACTGCCCCTACTTGAACTGTGCTAGTTGGTGTGCTTGATTCTGATGAGGCTTTATTGAAAGCAATACCCACCGCTCCCCATGACGTCTAGAGACAGCAGAGTCTGTTTTGCTAAACAGCCTGAGTTTGTTTATACAGAGCGAGAAAGAGTTGACTAAGATTTATTTTAACCGAGTATGACTCAGAAGTTGATAGCCATATGGCCAAGAATGCTGTGGTGCTAAACCGGAGTAAAGATCCACCAAAATATTTTTAGATTGCAATAAATATATTGGGAAATACTGAGTGATGCTCGTTCCTGCGAACCATGCTGACAAGACTAAGTGGGTAAGTTTGTGCTTGTCTCCAAATACAGGTGATATATAAACTCTGTATATGTGGAGAAATCAATTAGTGTGTTATGTAAACACCTTTATTCAGTAGAGCATTTGTAATAATGAGTTTAAGCCCCGCTGCTGTTGAACAGATGTATTTTCCTGGGGTAAAAAATAGCTGGAAGTGATAAATTGAAATTAAAAATATGAAAAATCATGTTAAAGTCTGATGAGGATCAAAGGATAAAAAAAGTCGGCAGTACAGCAGGCGGCACATCAGATTCTAGGGGAAGTGAGCGGCATGCTTTAAATAGAATTCAAATATTAGGGAGCAGTGCTGGGAACAACTTGCTATGAGGTGAGGAGATCGGTGAGTTTGTTCTTCAGTACTTTTTTTGTTCCCTTGTGTTAAGATGCTCAGATATTTTGCTTCTAGATATTGCGGATTATTTATTTTAAAAATAAAATAATTAATTGCTTGAGTTTAGCACTTACACAACTCTAACTGGATTTGTATGTAAAATCATTTGACCAGACATGCAGAAGTACTGACATTTTATTTTAAGATTTCTAAACCAAACACTTGAAATCTGTCTGTTCCTATGGCCTCTCTGCATTATCTGGTACTCTGTACAATCTTCCCAACAGCATCCCTGTTTCATTTACATACAGTTCAGGAACCAGCCCATTCAGCAGCTTATTAGAGCTTTAATTTTATCCTCCTTGTCAATGTTCCTTCTTTTGAAGGACTGATGGTGAGGGAAGGGGCTGTAGAGCTAGGAGGGTGTACAGGGAGTCTGTAGGGAGATTTCACAGAGGGGGTTGATTTTTTCTAGGGGGATGGTGCACAATTTATTTCAGGAGAAGGATTCCCCTTCCCCAGCACGCTCAAGCACACAGTTTTTACGGGAGAGCTGTGGGCTTTGTGTGTAGCTGTGCAGGTAGCAGTGTGTGTGTGGGGGTGGTGTATGATGGACAGTCAGACATGAGCCCACTCCTGAATCTTGTTGTGACTGTGAGCACCTTTTAAAACTCTTTTAGCTTGAAATAAACCTACAGTATGACCCATGGTCTGTAGGGGGCTCAAAGGCACCCCGAGAAGGTGATCTTCAGAGTTCAGCCATTAAGTGTGAGCTAGTTGCACACAGTGCTGATTATACACAAAGATCTCTTAAAGATTTATAACTTGACCAAATGTGGCTGGAATTTGGTAAGGATGGATAAGCGTATACGCATACGAAGGCCATTCTTCTTTGGTCCCCAAAATACAATCTGTTACTCTAGGGTACGTAAGAGCCTGAGATCGGATCTGTTTATGGAAAGGACAGATAATTTTGATTAATGTTGGTATAGGACAGTATACATTTGTTATACATCTTTGTTTTAATCTCAAAAATATTCAGCATATTTTGCTTTACATTAAAAATAGGTTTAAAAGCCTGACTCTTTCCAGCACAAAAGTGTCAGTGCAAATTCTAGTTTGTCAGAGCAGTAAACAGCAAGAATCAAGATTTTACAAACAAAAATTTGGTTAACCATAGAGGCACGCTGCTATTAAGCTTCCCTAAAACCTATGAAAGAATCACCCTGAAGGACCTTCCTTTCACCTGCCGCTGCTGCAGTGTTCACTGCAATACAAGAGGCATAAACTCTTGTCTTCATCCTTGCACCTCCAGCTGAGCTATAACGATATTTGAATTTCACGTGTGCTGTGTACTAACAGCTTCTACTTTATATCCACACCAACAGGAAGCCTTCACAATACTTTAAAATCACAGTTACAATAAAAGAATTTACAATAAATTAGTAAATCACTCCAATCCATTAAGAATCCAAAGGTTTCGCTGTTCCTATCTGGATGAACACATTAAAAATTCTATGTACCCTAGCGAAGGTAGCCTGAGCTCGGAAGCGAATTGTAGGCTGGCTCAGGACACGGGATTGGAAGCTTGGGCACCCCGATTTTGTATTAAGATTCCTAAAAGCAGAGAAAAGCAGTTTGCAGGTTATGCTGAATGACTCTGAGAAGTGAAGAAAACAATCTTTTCCACTGCTGAATAGCTCTATTAAATGATCAGAAAGAGTTCAGCACCACCTTGTTATCTGCACATGACCTCTCCTGAGGCATCTGTGGCAAAAAAGAAAATAAAAGGGAAAAAAAAAAAGGAACGATTAAGCAAGAGCCTCAGATCGCTGCATTTGAAAGCAGAGCTTCAGTACGGTGATGCTTTCCATAGAGTCATTTCAGGCAAAGGTCACATGTTTGCATATAAAATCGCTCCTGAAAGCAGCGCCTTTGCATAATGACTTTTAAAAGCAACTAGTAAGAAAGGTTACTGAAGAGGTAGGAAGA
>JANHFX010011354.1:24438-48363 GCA_027560015.1 Chloroceryle amazona
TTCTCCATGAGAACCTGCACGATGACACCTAAACAGAAAGGTTAAGAGCGTTTTCGTGGGCGTAGATGCTCTGAAGACAGAGGAGGAGGAGGAGAGCGAGTCCAAGGTGAGTCTTTCGCCGTGCTAGCGGCAGCTCTCCCTCTGCGGGCAGAACCTGCCCAAGAGCTGAGCTGCCCTGCCCCGAGAAGTAACCGCGTGGCAGTGGGCGGGGAGGAGTAATGGCCGTGTGGGAGCTCGGGCTGGGCCTGCCAGGTTGTGAACACGTGGCTGCCAGGAACACTCTTGTCCTCCAAATGTGGGCTTTACCACACACCGAACGGATACCGAGGCAGAAGTGGGGGCCACTGGTAGTGTGGGAGATAGCTAGCTGACTGGTTCTAAGCAATTCCAATATTCTTTTGTTTTCTCTTCTTACATTCCAAAAGTGAAGTAGTAACTGTTACAGCTATGTGCGCCTGTCTCAGAAGAACAGGAGCTCTAGGGGAGTGGGTCAGGCTCTCATTTCAATGTGGTAAGCATTCTGCAAATGTGGGGAAGCTTGAGACAGCTTTAGAAGTGGTCTTACCTTTAGGTTCCTATTGCACTAGCAAGTGGAGAATCTAATTTTTGAAGCCTTTGCAGGAAAAGTGTGATCTTTAGAATTATGTACTGTACCGGCTGCCAGAACACTTGTGGTGACTGACTGGCTTTTTTTATCCTCTTGGTGCAGGTTGTGAAGGAATCACAAGTGGATGAAATTAGATTGGTGACCGGGTCCGCTGAGTCCGCAGCACTCAGTCTACGTGTTCCTCTGCAGCAGGTACAGGCCCAGCAGTCGCCATTTCTGATAACTTCCATATGGATTCTGATGGCAGTGACTCTTCAGACTCCGAGGTGAGCATCCACTCCTGAGCAAAATACCCATGAAACTCAGAACCACTGTGGATTTAAGATTAATGTCATAACTTCTTGATGTAAAAATCACTTGACTCTCCACATTTGGCTTGTTTTTCCAGACTTGGAATGCTCTACCTGTGGCTCAAAACAGTTACATTGGGCTGTATCCAGTGAATGTAGCAGTTCACGCAACTTAAGTCCAGTTTCTGTAAAATCTTAGAGGATATTGCCTGAAACAGTCTTTTAGCTTAGTGCAGAAGTGTACCAATACAAAAAGCATAATGTGCGTTTACTGTTGTTGAAAACAAACTTGATAATTTTAATGTGCTGGTACTTCACAAAGCTGTTTGAACTTAAAGGATATCCCATATGAATCACTTCATAAATATAAGGATGGGTATCTTTCAACTTAAAAAAAAACCCCAAAACCCACCCCCGAAAAACCCAACAACAAAACCAGCCCAAAGCCCTGAACTTTGGTCATAAGCAGGTCTGCCTAAGCCAGATTCTGGTACTTGCTTTGTGGAGCCAGCAGGTAGTGTCATGTTTGTACGCGATGAGCCCAAGATTGAGGTGTTTCTGAGAGAGGTTGTACATATCAAATGCATGTAGAATTCCCCGGGCACTTCCAGTATGCTTACAAAACAGTTATTGACTGAAATATTTTGTGAAAGATGACTTTCAATTACTTTAATTGTCCCAGTAGTGATGCTTAGCTCTGTGATTACATTAGCATATTTTAACTTCCAGTTAAGGCTTTAATAGATGCCGTAACTGATGCTTTGCTGTATGGATAGTAGGCTGTCATTCTAAAACAATATTTCATTCTGCAGTCTGATCTCCTACTGGGCTTTCTGGACAGTCTGGACCCAGACATGTTTCTCAAATGTGCTGATTCAGAGTCAACGTACCTGGAAAAGATGGAGGAAGAGATCTGTGGAGAAACAAATTCCATACCACCCTCCCCCTCTCCCTCTTTGGGGTCCCCATCAGCTAAGCTGGAGGCCATTAATGAACTGATAAGGTTTGACCATGTGTATACAAAGCCCCTAATACTGGAGATTCCAGTTAAAATGGGCAACCAAACCAATATGCTAGTGAAAATTGAGGAAGTCTCTCTCTCTCAATCTGAAGACAAAGTGATCCCTGAGGTTCCAGTATCTGTGAAAGAGGAACCTGTAGACAGCTTCTTGCCTGAACTAGGCATCTCTCATCTGCTTTCCTCTCATCGTAGCCCTGCAGCTTTGAGCTCTCTGTTGGATGCATGTAGTGACTCTGGATATGAAGGATCCCTGTCGCCCTTCAGTGACATGTCCTCTCCACTTGACGCTGACCATGCATGGGAGGATAGCTTTGCCAATGAACTCTTTCCCCAACTGATCAGTGTCTAACTTGGTAGTGTTAACTCCCCTTGGATAACTATCTTGGCAGGACAACAGGATATGCCTCTTTGGGGTGGAGAAATCAAATGTTTCTTTTCTAAAAGTGTTGCTTGTTTGTCCCCATGCTAGTAGATGGAGTCATGGCCAATGCATGTCTCCTGGCATGAAAAAGCCTAGGGTATCCTGTCCTGCCCTCCTCTTCCCCCATCAGTGTTGGCTTATGAAGGAGGGAAGTTGTGGGGTTTTTCCTCCATAAGTTGCCATTTCTACACAAACCTAAAAATGTTAATTTTGTTTTCAGTATAAATTTAACACCAAAATGTGCAGTGGGATTTTGTATATTGACCACCGGGTTAAAACTAAATAGTCTGTACATCTTGCAGATTTACTCTGTAAATGCTTGGTTTCCACTTGCTATGTAGAGTTGCTTTCTTCAATTAATATTTAACTGTATTGGCGCAATTAAAGTGCGGTGCAGCTCACTGACTGTTCCCCCCCCCCCTTGGATCTCAGTTGGGAGGGGAAGAGTATCTGGGGCCTGTGAAGCTTGTGAAAACTGGACACTCTGAGACTGGTCTCTTGATGCACCATCCTTATGCCCCCTTAATGCACCAATCTAGCTGTACTTCTGTGGCATACATAGCTGGATGCCGGAGCAGCTTCATCCTGAGAGCACTTGGTGTTGAGAACTCTAAGGTAGATGGGTTTGTATGATTATTTGAGTTGGTGGAGCAAACTGCACCTTGAATAGGGAATGCAGGGAGTACTAGCTTCATGCCTGACACAATTACAGTAATATCTATTGGAGGCCAGTAATGCCATTCAAAGGCAGCCTAAGTGAAGCTGTGTGTATTTCAAGAGATAGGTCTAGTGTTTGTGAAGCAGTGCAAGATATACATAGGGTGGAAAAGGTGCAGATTCTGTTACCACAGGAATTTCTGAAGCATAAAATAAACTTTGCAGGATCTAATTTAAAATACCACAGTAGGACTCTGTCCTCATCCATTTGTTCCAAGATCACTGTATTAGAAACACTTGAACTGGAGTGACAAGAGAGCAAAATGGAAAGTTTATACTGAAAATGTGAGAGCTACTCCAGGTGTTTGCACAACTGTTCTTGGTTTCAGTGCCATTTCATCTGTTGTGTTAAATTTTGACAAAAATAAGTCAAGGTGGGGGTGGGAAGAACGGGGGGATGGGACAGGAGGGTATTGGTTGCTAACATTCAAGGTGACACGACTGCTTTGGATGACAAACTTGAGTAACCTTGTATTAAAAGCATCCTGTCTGAATATTGGACAGCAGTGAAAACTACAGCTGTGCAATATAGCAGAAATTTAGATTGAAAAGTAGTCTAAGTTGCTGTATTTTCCATCTGGAAAATAGAGATGCCTGCAGGAGAACCCTTAATATCTAATAGGATGTTTTGAGTCAAAAAAAATCAAAACAAATTAACAAGTAAGAATTTGATCTATATTTTGTTACTTTTGTCAGTATTATTGGAATCACATATGAAATTCAAAAAAATAAGTACAGCAGAAATAATGTAAGAAAAGTTTCCCTAAAACTCAGATCTATGTTTTCTAGCCTGAAAGTCAAAGACATTGCTCACAGGCATAAGTATGTAGTAGTTGAAAGTAGCACCTGTAGAACAGCTGCTATTTCACATGCCTTCCTTAGGGCTATAAAAAGGGTGAGACTTGCACACTGAAGCTGGGCAGCCCAGCCTGCTGCTCTTGTTGCTGTTTATACTGTTCCACAGACATCTGGTCTCTAAAATGTACCATAATGGAAGACAATGTAGTAAATGATGGAGCTGTGTCTCAGCTGGGTGCTGCAGTATCCTGGGTCATATGTGTCCTTGGGAATTTGGTTGGTGGTTGTGAGTTGCAGTAGACAGCCTGTTCCTGTATGAGGCTCTTGCTTATTTTTGCTTCTTTGGGAGCTGATCCCAGTTGTAGGTGAAGTGGATTTTTTGGTGATACAGGCTCTCTTCTCTCCCTTAAGGCATCTCAAGTTAGCAAGGATGTTTCTCAGTCGTTTCCCTTGTGTGATGTTTAGCATTAGAATTGCTTTTTCTGTGCACCTAGGCAAGCTGTTGTGACTAGACCAAGCACTTTTAAGCATGACAACTGATAACCACTTTAATAGCTACTGAAATTAAGGCCTTTGCCAAACTAAATGACAATCAACTTAAGTAATGAAATCAGTTATATGAAGTTAATACTTCTGCTGCCTGAACTTTTTTTTAATCTTTCTTCCCTTATTTAAGGTACTTGGGAAGAGTGTGAACCAGCGGTAAAAGGGCTTGCTGTATATTATTGGTTGATTTAAGTACAGTTTCTGCTATCAAAAATACTGAGTGTGTTTTACCTTAATTGAAGCAGCAAGAAAGGGTGGCATGGCAAAAGGGCTTCATCTGTGCATGTTCCCCCCTGCCCCAGCGCTTTCTGGTTTCTTCTTGGCCTGTCTTAACTAAAGAATGTCTCCAGCCTTCATGTTTAAAGGTGTAAAAATTCTGTCCTTTCCTTAAATTTGAGGGGAACAGGAAGGCCAAAATCAAAGCAAGTAAAGGCTAGCTTAAGTCTCCCAGACTGTAACACCCAGTATCTGCACAACATTTCCCCCTCCCCCCGCAGTGCTTAAGGCAGCTCATTTTTTCATGCTAGCTCAAGTTAAGACACAGCAATACTGATTGACAGGATGAGGAGGAATGGAGGTAAACAGTTCAGGTGAATTCTTGGCAAGCTGCTTAAGAGACAAAACTAATTATACTGGTGGCAACAGATTTCTTGGGGAAAGTGACCTTTACTTTCAATGATTAAGGAAGAAGTTTACAATTCAATTGGTGAATATATATGGGATGAATTGTGAAGGTGACACAAAATGAAATGGACAATGCTTAAAGCCATTGAAAATTGCTTCCATACTCTGGTTACTGAGTAACTTACCAGGTGTGATTTACCAATTAAATTGCCAGCAACATGGCCATGCTGTGACTCTGGGTAGTGCTGCCCACCTTCACTAGCACATCATTAAGTTAACCTCACAGCTGAACACACTTTGTCTCTAAGCAACAACTTTTAATGCCTAAAAAATAATTTTCCTTTAATGGTCACCTTTCCATTATATTTGGAAGTGGACTCTTTTTAATAGGCTCACATACTAACTGCTAAGCCAAATAGACAAAAATGTTCAATGAAGTACTATTTATGTTGTTTTCCTTCCCTTTTTCAACTTCACAGCCACAGATATTTCCTGGTGTGCTTTATCCTGACTTTCTGGCAGCACTAGCTTCCAAGACAAGCTGCTACTATTTGCAATGTCTTCCACCAAAAACACACAACTAGTTCTTGTTAGGCATCTGTAAGACTAATAGCATTCAGAATTTCTATCAGTGCTAGTATTTGTTACCAGACTTGAATCCACTCAGGTGCTACCAAGACAGGATCAGGGGTTTGATTTTTTTTTAATATTTACTTGAACATCCACAGATTAAACTGTGAGAATGTAAACACAGAGAACCTTTATCAGAGATCTTCCTGTAGGTGGGAGATGCCAAGTTAAACTAAGCTCAGGAAAAGCTGGGGCAGCAAAGGGAAAAGTAACATCTGCATAGGGTGGCAGATTTCAGCTTTGCTGTATGTGCCCCTAGGATGACAGCTTTCTAATTGCTCTGCTTTCTGTGGGGCAGTCCTGCTTGCCTTGCAACAAGATGGATCCAGACCCCAGTGGCTTGTATGCATGTTACATCTGCAATGAATTAAGCCCTACATCTGCTATAAGACACGGGCTCTGGAACAATTACAAGTCCAGTTCCAAGTCCATGCCAACATAAACTGTCCCTCTCTGCAGGGCTGGCTCTGTAACTGAGATCCTCCACAGTCTCCCAGCCATCTGCCTGAAGAGAGTCAGCCAGCCAAGAGAGCCCTTCACACTCCCAAATGGGTTGAGTGGTTTATACTGTTCTTTTTTTCTGATACTGCACTGGATAAGTATTTAATTCTAGTCTAAATCCACAGTACATTTTAAGTGAGTAAATGTTTGACTTGGCCTAGAACCCTCAGGAGTTTCTATTATTTAATATTAGTCTGAAGTGCCTTCCCCCCCTTGCTTTGAAAGCAAAGGCAATACTAGTCCAGCACACCCATCTTTATCATTCAGCTGCTTGAAAATCTTTTGAACAGATGTTAAAATATCAAAGCACTACATTCCAAAAAAGTTGTTAAAATTTGAACTCATTTTAAAACAACTTTCCCTACTATTTCTTGATTTTATACAGAACTAAGCAAGCTAGGTGCTCTTTATTTCAGTCTGAAGTAAAATGAAAGATGTGAAAACACAAGATACATGCCTGTGCTTTGTTATAGGCTTATGGGTCTCAGATTTACAGCAACACTTCCTTTCTGGCAGCTTGAGGTTTGTTCTACCCTGCTGTTGCCCCCTCAGTTGTTGGAACACTATGAAGGAAAGAAGTGACATGTCCTTGGGACTATGAAGTTAAATTGAAAATGAGGCCAGATTATTTTACCCTGCAACTGAAGGACTGAACAAAGTTCTCCCAGTTTTCACTTTTATTAGGAATCAAACAGCCATCTAAAAATATTCTAAAAAATTTATTGAAAACTGACATACAAAGGATGATTTGGTCCCAAGAGAAGATGGACCAGAACCAGATCTTCTGTATTTCAAAATAAAGTGTTTTCCTAAATACTGCATCACACTTGCCCTCTTGCTTGTAAACAGCATTAATAGAAGTCTTTTAAGGAAGCCAACAACCAATGGAATTTACAAATATAGAAGTCTGAAAACACCCGCAGCTTGTTACCTCTTACCCTCTCCCAAGCAATTGCTGTAGCAAGAATCTTGCGCAGTCTTCCAGCATACTTGATCCCAGCCCTATCCCACTCTTCCCCATCAGTTTAAGTGATTCAACTCTTATCACAAAGACAGAAATGAATCACGAAAAATTAAAAGCTTCACACCAAGGCAAATTTCTTAGACACAGCTTGCTTTGTTCCCCCCCCCATGTGATGTTCTTTGTCAATAGTCCACCACTATATTCTAGTTTCAGATGGTAGAATTACAGGGGCATTAACATCAAACAGTTAGGAGGAAATACACCTCTGAAAGTCAACCTTTGGTACAACCATAGCAAGAAAAACATATGCTTAAAAGCCATCTACCAAAATGTCTTCCTCTGCAAGTTTGATATGCAATTTGTCATTTTTAAAAGGAAAAACCGCAACATCTAGATTTGATGTATTCAGGCCTCCCACAGTTTTCTACATCCTCTGTTGCTGAAATGGTTTAATCAAACATTTGATTTTTTTTTTTATCCTTTCAGTTTATTTAGGATTCAGAGCAATCAGCTAAAACAATTCCAACTTTGAACTTTCACTATAATCCTGCAAGCTTAAAAACCAGGTGATTATTTGGAGGCACCATATTTTCTACCCACAGTGACTACAGCCTTCTCCAAACCGCATTGCTTTACTTTATACTAAAGCAATATAGCATGTCAAAGGCTGTGGATTTTTAAGCATATGCAGCACCTTCAAACACAAGAAATTTTACATAGTACATCCAAGAGATTTACAGCAAACACTGAAATGAAATCAGGTGTAATAGCAAGATAGAGCTGCACATGTTCTCCTATTTAATAACAGTTTCAGAATGGTAAAGTTATACAGCAGCTTCCAGAGTAACACCTGCTCAAATGTTGGAATGTTTTTAGTGAAGCTCTGAAATGTTCTAGCAAAAGACAGCAAATAGCAAATTTCACCCAACCTTCAACAAGAGCAACAAGACAGACAGGATTTAACAGATAGGGGTATCTCCTGAACAAAGCTTCTTTCAGCCAAAAGAAAATAAAGGACTGCAAAAAAGAGAAGCTCAATCTTAAAACTATTGGCTATGGGTTATTCAACGGTAAAAGAAAAACCACCACAAAGATTATCAATTAGCTGTACAAAGGAAGAGTAGATTTTTCTTATGCAAACAGCTGCATCACTGTCTACTTGCTCCTTTATGTTAGCAAGACGTCAAACCCAGACTGCAATACCAAGACTGAGCAGAACCTGTTACTTGGAAAGGATATTCTTATGAAAAAAACCTCAATTTGCTTATCTCTGAGAAAGCTCAAGGACTTAAGAAAGATAAGACTCTCTACCTTAAGGATTTTAAGCGTAATGGAATTGTTGTGCATTGAGGAGAGGTACAAGCATTAACTCACTGAGAATTGCTTTTCTTAACACTCTAAGCAGGGTACAAAATTATTTTGGCATACATCTGTATGAATTGTGTGACTTTATGTTAATGGCACATGTTGTGGCTCAAATTTTAAGTCTAGGTTCCTTCTAGAAGAAGAAGAGACGTGTCTTCTTCATCACCAAAGCCAGCAATCTCCAAGTCTGGGACTTGGTCATAGGTGATAATCAGTATTTGACCTTCTTTACACCAGAAAATCAGCTCCCTCTTATCTCATTTACTTACCATGTTTATCAAAATTAAAGGATGACATTTATTTAATCAGAAGTTACACTGTCTTCCACTGACTTTACAAGTCAATGCATACAATCAGAGCACGATGTAAGATGTGAATCAGTTGGCTGAGAACCACTTTTCTCCAGAAAAATCTTTTGGGGATGGGGTCATCAGAAACCCACAAACACAGTCTGGGATCAAATGAACCGAAAATGACTAAAGTTAATAGGTGCACTTACACTTCAGTAGCTGGTTTTGCTTTCTACAAAGCAAGAGGCTTATACTCAGCTGTAACATTTTCCCTACCACACTGCAGAATGTGTCATTTCTACATTTAAGTTTACATCAAATACAAACCAGCCATGGATGAAATAGTGTGAAAAGCTGTATTTCCACAAGGATTGCTCTTCTATCTGTGACTAGACTAAAAAAAAAAAAAAAAAAAATTTCTTCCTTTCCATACTTTTTTGGTAATTCAAATTAAACTAACTGACCAAGCACAGTATGTGCACCAAAGTCTTAATGGCTCAGTGAGTGAAAGATGTGTCTTAAGCCACAGTTACATTCAGTATTTGGATTTTATACTTTACCAAGGACAATTAAGAGGTTATTTCACCATTAAGCAAGATGGAAAGCAATTTCCTCGTTCCAAAGGCCTCTGCATTACTTTCTCAGTAAAAACATTTAACAGAATGGAGTACAGAATTTTTTTTTTTCCAGTTTCCTTAAGAATGTTGATTGGCCAGACACAGCTTGTGACTGTTAGTGGGAAACCAAAAACAAATAATAAAACTTCAGATTCACACATCAAACTAGAAAGAGGGAAGAAGAATAATAATAATAATAAAAAACCCCCACCAATAAAAAACATCAGAAGCTCACCACTTCGAGTCTAAAAATCAGACATCTACAACTCCATTTCTTCTTCTGCACAGACAGAGATTCCAAAACTAGCATATGGATCTGGAGACATGGCAGTCTGTTGGGATTCAGGGAATGTTTCAGTCTGTGAGTCAAAAGCAGCTCCTGTTGACTGCTTAGCTTGACACCCTTCTGTACTCTGCTCTTTGAAGTTCTTAACAGAAACAGGCTTCAGTTTATCTGTGAGAAATTCAGGAAGAGGTTTCCAAAGCACCAGCTCCATAGAAGGACGGCTCCTAGAAGGGATGGAGTCTCAGTTAAATTCAAGTCCTCCAATGACAACTATTAAATGCAGACCAGTGAGTATCTTCATCCCTTGTGCTAGCTTGGAACTATATTCCAGAATCCATACACCTTTTTTTTTTCCCACCTATTAAATTTCCTCTTTCTTAACTAATTACTTCTCATTCTAACCCTAAAAAAAAAAAATACATTTTCTTTCTTTTCTTTTTCACCAAACTTGATGACAACTGTTGGTCACACCTCAGGACCACCTTCTTTTGGAAACTCACATACATAAAAAAATCAAGATAAAAGTTTATTCGACAAATTTCACCCTGTACAAATGAAGAGTACAAAACAGACAGCTTGATCACCACTACAGTTACACTTCACTTTTACATTAGGATAGTTTTTCCTATTTTTGACCAGATGAATGGTCTTACACACTGTTGGCTACATCATACAGAAGGACATCTATACAAACATGAGAATGGGTCTCCCTTTTCATTTGCATGTGTTAGCTATATAGCACCATGATTTCCTCCCAAACTTACATAGACTCTATTATTTTCTTTGTCAGGACTTCACCAAAATCCCTCTTCATCCCTTTTTTAAGGGTATCTGACAGGATAAGAGTGGGCAGATTGCTAACATTTCCATCAGCATGAACTTCCTCATCTTCATCAATTATCCTAGGAATGGAGGGGGAAGAGGGAGATAAACACTATTGAGCATACTGTTAACAGGCACATCCACCGCAGACTACAGCTACATCTACGTGCACTGCATTGTACAGTGCAGACATCTGACCTGGGCTGGGTACCAGAAGCAGCGGGGCCATGTTAACACGAGTCCCTCTTGGGCCAATACACCCTAAGAATGACTGTTATTATAGAAGCCACTCGAGCAGTGCCACTTCTGGTACCTGAGCTAGCTTTGTTATCCTGCATCGCCCAGCAGTGAGCAATGCAGACATAGACAAAGAGAAAACAGGTAAATTCACTTCAGGGGAAACTACCATGCAGTCACGTTACAAGAGCGAGTCTCAGTTACGCAGCAGCTTCGCCCGCTCAATTCCCCATGCTTTAAGAATTATTGAAAAGGTAATGAATACAGTTCTTAACCTTCAATGTTGCACTAATTTCTCAGAGATTAAAATGGCACAAAAAGTGGATGCATTTAGAACAAACTGGAGGTATCTCCTTTGTTTTTGGTAAACCTTTTACAGAAAATTCATCAGAGTAGCTGGGAAGGATGGGAAACAATCCTCCAAGAGGTCCAAAGCAGACTTTGTAGTGCAGATATAGACAGATAAGAAAGACATATAATCACTACTCTGATTTACCCATGGCAAAATAAATAAATCTAACAGTACCTTGCTTCCCTTTACGCATCATCTGTGGAGTAATAATCTAAAAATCCCTTGGTTTATAGTTTACATAACTTTTGGCTTTTGTAACAACTGTCTGCAGTGGTCATTTTAGGTATTTCGGTACACTAGCTCAACTGCAATCAAATGATACCTACATGTGACAACCCCAGAGATCTTTCAAAGGCAAGCATGCATGGTACACTTCTTAAATGATTACAACGGACTGCCCACAGCCACCCCATGACCCCAGTATCAAGCTATCTGGTATTTAACAGCAAGATGAATCTTATTCTTACTGCGCATGTGCAGAGATGTCTCTGGTTCACACTATTCTCCACACTGACAAAGTCACATCTGTCTTGAACATTTTTAAGTATTAATTACAGAATAAACTGCAGCTGATCAAAAAAAAAAGATGAGCTCATATTTGACCAGGCAACATCAGTTAAAATTTGAGCTCCGAATACTCACAGAAGAGCATAAAAGCCAATTAGGGTGTACTGATGTTGCATAACAATTGTGAAAAGGTGATTATTAATTCAGCATTTCCTGCTCTAGCACCCTGAATTCCAGATGATAATATTAGCCCCAAGGGCCACAGGAAGCCTAAAAAGAAATCACTTGAACAGAAGGTTCATCTCAGATTTACAGTAGTGTTGTCACACTAAGTGCCAGATTTACCCCTTAATGCCCACCAAAAAAGGGAAAGCTCAGCAAAGCCAATCTACTCAATTCCTGCATTTACCTGTCCTCAATTTCCTGAAGCTTCCTGCGAGCAACCTCGCATTGCTGTTCCCCCATTGTCTGATCCATTTCTTCACCGGGAATTTCTAACATGGCAGTTTCAGGACCGCTGCCACCATACTGACTTGCTACCTCCCCAGCTGCCTGCTGACCTGCACAGAGAATCCATTCTTCAGTGCTGGGATTCAAAGGGCAATTTTTGGTTCCTGTCAGTCTCTTCTTCCGCACAGGACAACTAGGAAACAAAATAAGTTTACAATTGTCAAAAGAGAAATGTGGAATTCTACAGGAAAAAAAAACAAACGTTAAAGAAAGTCATGTGCATTTTAACAGATTTAACAGATTTTAACACAACCTCCACAAATAAAATAAACACACATAAATGCTCTTATTAAAATGTGGGTACCCATACGACAAAATCCGTGCTACACAATTAATCGGAAGCTGAAATGGATTTGGGCTCATGGAATTCAGGAGAAGAGTTTCAAACAGAATCACTGACAGAAGTTCCCTTCCTGCGTAAGCTGTGAGATGTGCTCAAATCTTTATAGAAAGCAAAAGCAAATTAAGATTTCTCAGGCTATAAAAGACAAATTTAATTTACCCTTCTGCCTCTTCTTCAAGCTTATGCTTCTTTCCACAGCGAACAGAGACACTGTAAAAAAAAAAACAAGTGTTTTTTTAGCTTCTAATTATATCTTTCAGTATCATTGAGGTTTTCAAACAGAATTTTCCTCCCTTTTAAGATTTCACTTGCAGCTATGAGCAAGTTGCAGGATGTCACCAGCTGTGAAGGGAGTGGAAGTTAGGGACAATAAATGACCACTTTGTTCCTAATGAAGTCAAAGGTGGCTGTAATTATTCATTTCTCTGAGCAGAATTCTGTGCCATTTCCTCCTTTTTGCTGTTACTTATTTTTTCCATGAGGGTCAAGACCAATTTCTGCTAGCAGTCAATTGTTTCAAGAAGCAAGAGTTGAACCAGCTTCAGTCTCTTAACACACTGCCTCACAGTGACATAGCCCAATTAAATATGACCAAGCAACACTTTATGGAAAAAAAAAATGTAACTTTTTTTGTACTCACTTATGAGAAAAAGCAAGTTAAAAAAAAAGAAAAGGTAAGAAAAACTACATGAGCTTAGAAGTATGTCAAGATGTTGGTAAACTTAATCCCACTTCTTTCCTTTTAGAAGGCTGCCGTCACCCCCCACCCCCAACAAACTTTGAGTCGTCAAGACAAGCGCAATACAATTCTAACACTGTACGAGTGAAACACTAGCAAAGAAAAACAAACGATAACCCGCCTTGATAAGAAACCTTATGTCACACTGCCAGTGCAGCTGGGAAACACGCTCTATCCCTGCTCCAGCGGTAACCGGTTTGGCACTTACTGTCCGCGGCCCTGGGGCTGGTGCAGGCCGCGCGGGTGTGCCGCACTGGTGAAGGAGCCCACCGGGGACACCGGCAGCCCCTCGTAGCTCCCGAGGGCGGCCAGAGAAGCAACATCGAAGCCGCTATGCAGGTGCAGGCCGGAGGAGCCGCCACCATCGGCTCCATCGATTCCGGTCCCTGCCATTATCATCATGGGCGGCTGGAGACGGTCGTGGCCGAAGGTTCCGGGCTGCGGGCCGTCTCGCGCGGCTGCCGGCGGGCCGTGGCGGTCGGGAGTCGCGGCCGGGGCCGGGCCGGAGCGAAGCTGCGCGTCAAGCTTCAGTCATGGGGAAAAAAGACCCGCTGGTACGGTAGGCGCATCTCCCATCCCCTCCCCTCCCGCCCCGGGTGTTTTTCTGCCTTGTTAAAGTAGCCTTAAACAAATATAATTACAAGCGAAGTCAGGCTATGAAGTAGCACGACTTGTGTTTTTGCCAAGTGCGACTTGGATGGGGATTTGGCAAGTTGGAAGTCCTTTCAGTGCGCACTCAGGGTGATGTTGGAAGTTCTCAGCTGCAGAAGTAATTCAGAATTATTTAACGCATGGGAAATGTATTTTAACGCAAGGAAATGTAGTTTAAAAACCACAGTAGATTTCTTATATCTTGTTTTGTCTTCTGAAGATGTCTTCTCTCTCAACCTTTTTATTATACGTTGCCTTACATGTATATTGTTACCTTATAGCAATGTCAAAATTGGCATCCGGCACAGCCAAGCGAAGTATATTGTGTTTTGTTTGTATTTACCTCCTACAATATTAATATTATGCAAGTACATAATTATGTGTTTAAAAATCCCATATCACTTGGCTTTTGATTTATATTAAAATTTACAGTGTTTGGAGCTTCACTGGTACAGGCCGGGGCTTAAAGGCAATCTGTCTAAATAAGGTTCCTATTACAAGCATCTCTAGCTAAGCCTTTTTCTCCAGAGGAAATAAATGGATTTCTTTAATCAGGGCAGTAATGCCTCAAGGATCTGTATTTTTTTTCCTATCTTCCTATGCCACAAATGCAAAGTGCTGATTAGAGAGGCAAATTGATAAGGAGTTAAGAGTGCATGCCTTGTAGTTCCCTTCTGTATGGTTGGACTCATAATGGTTTTGATTACTCTGATTTTGAAGTATTAATTACTGGGTCCCTCTTTTGAGTCTCTTTTGCTTCTGATTTGTTTAGATTTTAATTGTGATTTGCTTCTAATTACTACTGATCTATGTAAGCATCCTGTTAGCATGCATCAGTGCTGTGCAGGCAGGCCCTTATTGCCACCACATCTGTGATGGAAACGCTGAGCTCTGGAAGTGGAAGCAGGGTGCTGTCTTGTCAGGTTCAAAAATAGAGCATTTCTGTTTCAAAGCAGGTATTGCTCCCTTCAGTTGCAAGACTGCGTTACCCAAGTGATGCTGAGGCTCTGTCTGCAGCTTGCATGAGCATCCCAGCCCTCCCCGCTGGATGTGTGGTGGGGGGGTGGGCTGGGGGACTGTGGAGTAGGACCTGGTGTGTGGTCCATTTGTTTCCTCTGGAGAAAAAGAGGTAGTGGGGGCTGCCTGCACCAAAAAGAAAGAAGAGGCTGACTCTGCCCCCGACGTTGGCTGCCCACAGGTGACCTGATGAACTGTTCAGGGATGGCTATGGATATTTTTACATTAAGAAAGAGCTTCTCAGGAAGTCTAAGGCTGTAGAAATGTTTCCTCCTAGCAGGCTGTCCTGTATAGGATGTTAAGAAAACAAAACAGTGGTCCATTTGTGTAGCAATATTTATTCTACAAAATCTTGCCTTATTTCAGAGGATGTAATACGATGGTTAAACGATGAGTTTAAAGTCACTGCAGTAAGGACATTTGTAATCAAGGATGCCAGCTGAGATTAATGCCAGATAGCTATAAAGATATGTTACCATCATTCTTGAAAGCTGTAGCTGTTAATAACAGCTCTCTCAGAGCAGCCATTATCCAAGGATGCCAGCTGTAATCCTTTTACATTAGTTGAACTGGAAGTGAAGGCAATGGGTGTTTCTGAGAGGTGAATGAAAGGTGGTGGCATGAGAGTGCACCTGTCAGAGCCATCACTAGCACCACCACATCCAAATTCTCATGCACTATTCCAACTCGTTTTTTTGGTGCTTTGCCAAAATGAACAAATGGGTCACTTACGGAAATGGGGCACAACCTGTTATTGATGATACACCAGTAACACAAACTCATTTTCATGTGCTTGCAGAGTTGATGTCATCCTTGGCCTCTGCCACACCTTGCTGGATGGAGGCTTTTGAACCTCCCAGCGTTGCTCTCTCCATGCCACCTGCACCAGCCCAGCTGGGATGCAACCTCCTTTGGGCTTCTCACTGAGTGAGATGACGACTATGTTTGCAGAGTGTCAGACCAAATGACCTCACAGGCTTCCTTTGTCTCAAAACCTATGAAACTCTGTGTGGTCCATGGATTTAGAGTAAAGGAGAACAGGGTCACTGTCACTTGGGTACACAAAGAAATGTAAATATAGAAATAAATACACATGGGCCCTATTGGCATTGGAGAACTGTTTTGCTGTTGTGTGCTGTTTAAATTCCATTGCTTAGAAGTTCCAGTTGCTAGTGCTGTACATGACAAATTAGATGGAAAGAGATTAAAAAAACCCAAAATAATAGGAAGTATGCTCAGCTCTTGTCTTCTCACTCTGAGCCCAACAGAGGTTTTCTCCTATTGCAGATGAACCTTCCTTGCATCTGTGACTGGGAGATAAATTGTGCCTTCAGATACTTCCCCTTCTAACACAATTCATGTGCAGACACTCTCTTTAAATTTCTGGAGGAGACTTCATGCCCTGCTTCCACTATTTTTATTGTGAAGTTCCTCTAAAGTTTAATCTGTAAGGTTTCTCCTTTGCTTACCTAATTTCATATTACCTTGCAGAGATTTTTAATAGGAAGCTATGGTCAGCTGACCCTGGCTGTCTGCCAGACGCCTATCCAGCTGCTCCCTCATTTCTCCTCAACAGGACAGTGGGAGAAAATAAAATGGAAAAGCTCACGGATTGATGTAAAGACAGGGAGATCATTTACCAATTAGTGTCATGGGCTAAACAGACTCAACTTGGAGAAAATTAATTTGGTTTATTAACAATTAAAATAGATTTAGATAGTGTGAAGCAAAGACAAAAATTAAACCAACACCTTTCTTTCCCAGGCTCAACATTAGTCCTTCATTCCTGATTTCTTCACCTCCTCCCCACCACCCTGGGTGGCATAGGAGGGGTTTTGATTGTCCATGACATCTTCTCTCTGCTGCTCCTCCCTCCTCACGTCTCCCTGCTGCCCTTTTGATACACTGCAGTCCTTCAATGTAAACCCACTTCACTGAGGTGTTTTCCACAGGCTGATAGAGAATCTTTTTTCTTGGTGCCTGGAGCATGTCCTCCCCTCCTTCTTCACGAACTGATGTCTGAAGGGCTATTTCTCACACTTTTCCCTTCACCCCTGACTACCTGCATAGCATTTGTCACCTGCAGAACATTTCTTTGACATATATTACCAGAAGCAACACCATCTTGGCTGAGGGGCTCAGCTGTGCTCTGTGATGTCTCCATTGGAACTGGCTGTGTCCAGCACAAGGCAGCCCCAGCCTCTCCTCACGTAGAGGAGAACCCCCGCTGGCAGCACAGTGACATACAGTACAGAAGACTTAATTCTTGACCTCATATATTTTTTTAAAAGGCACAATTTTATGTTTTTCTGGACTCTCACCCTCAGATCTTCTGCTTCTATGTATATTTTAGCTACTTAAAAATATTAGCCTGCAAACCATCTCATTTTGGAAGACATCTCTGGCTTTGATATCATTCACCACTTCACAAAAGAGAAAGCGCTTTTTTTTTTTTTTTTTTAATTTTCTCAGGAGTTCTTGGAAACTCATCCTTGAACATAACCTTGCTTTTTCCTCCCATGTCATCTGCTGTAGAAACCCGCACATCATTTGTGGAACATGTCCAGAGTTGTTCCTGACAGTCTTCTCCTGAAAGCTTCCCTCTCATGGACACTACCTCCCACCCCTTTACTGTAATTTCCTTTTTTATTCTCTTCATAGCTTTTTATTGCTTGCTGCATGTTGTCAAATAGCCTGTTTATCTGAGATCCTTCCTCTCACCCGTGTGGTGCTCAAGGAACTTGGAATATATGAACTGTCTCGGATTATACAGCAGGGGTTTTGTTTGTTTGTTTGTTTTGTTTTGTTTTATTAATTTAGTGTCAGATTACGAGCTTCTAGCTGTGTATTGGCATGTGTCAACATGCAGGTACCTGTAGGGACAATGCAGGGAGTGCTTCCTCTACTCTGCCCTAGGTTAGTTTAGCAAGACTAACCCATGAGGAGATATTCCCATACAGGTCCATATGCTTGTGTTTACAAACAGACAACCCACTAGGTCATTCTTTTACTAGACATGGATGATTTGCAAGGAGGAAATGTGGTCCTAAAGAAAGGATGATTTTAGTGAACTGTCTGTGCTGTAGCAGAAGTTGTCAGTCAGTGCAAGCAGGACTTTGGGCTCCATGGGGAATCCTCTGTGCAAACCTGGGGTAGGATTTGGACATTTCTCCGTGTGGAAACCTGGGGCAGGATTTGAACACTTTCCTCAGCACTTTGCAAACAGCATAACAAAGCAAAGAGGAGGAATATAGCCTAGGGACACTCCATTCTATGCCCTGTGTTTTCAATGATTTGACTCCAGCAGCTCAGCTCTGCAGAATTGCTCCAAAGTTGGACAAATTTTGGTGCAGCAGGATGTGCCAGCACTCGGGACAAATAGCAGAAAAAAGGTCAAAGACAATAAAGTGAATTTCAAAGTAAAAGTTCTACAGAATCTACAGAATATTTATTCATCTATTGCTGTGTATTTCCCCTTGTGGGAAAACCTTTTTAGTCGTGTTTGCTGTATGTCCCTGGTGCATCTTTGTGAATATGGTAGCTTGAAAACCTTTTCCAGACATGGCGGGAGAACAGGGGAATGAGATGAGGGCTGGTGGGGTCTACTGGATACAATCAAAAACATTCTGTGGATTAAATTATGGCCACTATAGGGGGTGAGGAGGAAATGCCCTGATGAAACAACACTTTGTAAATAACTAAGTTGCTATCCCCGGTAAATATTTGCTTTCCTTTCTTTCAATGCTGAGGCTGCACAGCTAAGATGGCAGTGAAGACAGCAGGCAAACCCCACCACTCCAGGGTGGGACAGAGGGAAGGGATTGCTGCTATAAAACTGGGTGAAATTCCCTTGGAGCTGATGGCCCTTCATTCATGATAATGTAAGATGCCCCTAAGTGCTTCTTGGATATCCAGAACAATAGGATTCCTTTCAATGCTCAGGGAAACGGCATTTTTTGTACATTCTTTGTAAACGACAGGATTGTACCAAAGAATCCAATCTAAGTCCTCTCTTAAAGGAAACAACCTGAAGGGTCCCAGTCTCAGCTGGCTGACAAGTCCAGGAAGATTCATCATTACTCAGGTCCTT
The DNA here is from genome assembly GCA_027560015.1 of Chloroceryle amazona. Lineage (NCBI taxonomy): Eukaryota > Metazoa > Chordata > Aves > Coraciiformes > Cerylidae > Chloroceryle > Chloroceryle amazona. Next base: position 43,384 of record JANHFX010011354.1, read on the forward strand.
TGTGTTGATCACATAAGTTCAGGGCACCAAAATAGGATCTAATTTTTTGATGTCCCTTAATGTATATTGGACTTGTGTGGTAGAGTACAACTGAAACAGACCATTAACAATAGAGCAGAGATCACAAGGATGGTTTCCTCCCTCCACGCCCCGCAACAGAGGGAACAAGAAAGAAAGATTCCCTTTTGGAATCTCCAAAGTTCTATTCTTCTAGTATATTTTACTTCTTTTCACCCCCAACACTAAGGTGTCTTTTGCTGCCCTGTCTTTGCTCTGGGCCTCCAGTCCAGAATCCCCCACAGATGGTAGGTGATGGCTGTGACAATCATGGGCTATTGGGGGCCATTCATCTACCCTCCTGTCAGTTGCTGCTGGCAGCTCCAGGTCTGGCTTATTTGCTAAAGCTGCCACCTCTCCAGAGTCCTCCCATGCCTCTGCCCTGTGCCCTCTGTCCTGCAGTCTCACTGCACTTCCATCTGCTTTTTACAATGGGGCTTTATTTATTTGCTTTACTTATAATGCCTCAGAGTAGGAAGCAAGGAAAGCAGAAGCTTTCCCAGTTTTGCTTTTTTTTAAATTCAATACCTTACCAAACCATGCTGAATTATCTGCAGAATGAAGCAGATGCTTCAGCAGGCTTAGGCTACCTACAAGCAGAGGTATGAACATGGGGTTATAGTCCGATACTCCTTTTCAAAACAGCTGTCGTGGCCTAAGCTCGCACAGAGAAAGCTTGCACGTGTTCCTGCGCTGTCTCAGTGCAGAGTAAACCTGGTTCGCCCCAGGGGCAGGGAAGCTCCTTCTCTGCTGCCTTCGGGGGTGTCACCAGAAGATATTTGCTGCTCCTTGCCCGTTTCCTGCTTCTTTACCTGAAGGGTGTTGGTTTGGGTTTGTTTTCTTGAAAGGTGATCTAATCATAGTGTTCCTCAACACCAGGATGGAGGAAGATCACCGAAACAGTGAAACTCCCATGGCCAGTGTGGTGCAGAGGAAGGGGAGAAGGAGGCAGGCTGGGCAACTCCTCACCCAAAAGGATGAAATGTTGAGTTCGCACACCTGAGCAGGGACATAAAGCACTGGAGGCCTTTCCTTCTACTGGCAATGCCATTGCTGGAAAAGGAGGTGTCTCCACTCTCTTCACTAGAGCAGTACTTTTCTCAGGTTCTTTTTACTTGGGTTGGATTAGACGTTGCCTGTAAAGGTGTTTGGTTGCAGTGTTTGAGAGAAGGGGTAGCGATGGACAGTGAAAGGACACTAAATTAAAAAGTTCCAGCTGTTTTGGAGGCTCTCTGTGCGTGCCTAGGAACATCTGCCTCTGCCCCGAGAAACTTCAACAAATACAAGTTCAAGCTGACTTCAGTTGTGTCTGCTGTGAAAAAAAGATTTATTGGGGTGGGGAGCCTTCTGTGAAGGCTGAGCAAACAGAGCTGCTTTTCTTTTACAGCATTCAGCAATAATTAAACTGAGGAACTGATTCTCTCTGAAAATCTTGTATTGATAGATTAAAAAAAAAAAAGAGTAAAAAAACTTTAGATTGTTTTCAAATATTGAAGAAATCTATTAATATTTAAGTTGCCAGAGTTTCCCTACAGTCTAGTTGCTTAATCCATTTAAAAAATGATTCTTTATTCCTTTCCAAAGTTTTATGCTAAAAAGGTGAAAAAAGTATTTACATCAAAATGACCTCTGATAATCCTTATGCAAACCCATGCTAGCAGAGTTGCATATTTTTGATTTCTAGCATTTTCCTTCTTTTTTTTTTATGTTGCAATCCTTCAAAACTTGAAACTTTTCAGTTACACATTATGATAGGAGTTTAAAAGAAAAAGTAATAAAATCCAGCAATGGATTGTATCGTTTTGTTGTTGAAAAGTCGCTTACACTTTTCTCAGCCGTAGAAAACAGGGAGTACTGTTCCAACAGGATGTTTTTCCCTTTGTACTTATATTTGTCATCTTTGCACTCGGCTGTAATCAGAAAAAAAAGAAAAGCTGGCGTTTGACTAAAGCTGTGGTGACACGGTTCAACTTAGGAAAATTTGTGATGCTTGGAAACTGGCCCATCTGTCCAAAATGACCTAAAAAGTTAATATGCAATTGTTTTAGGCTTTTGTGCTTTGCCATTAGAGCAGGCAGCAGCAGATGCATGTTAAGAAATGCCGAGAGCTGAGCGTACGCTGCGGTGACACTGCTCCCCTGGGAGCAGCATCGAGTGGTGGGGAAGAGACGAGCTCGTCCGTGCTCTGCCCGCAGCTCCCCCGGCCATGGGATGCTGCTGATTTACTGTACCCGGCTTGGGGTTCAGAAGCAGCAGCAGTTTGCAGCTGACTGTCTCGCAGCCACGCTGCTTCCAGGGTTGAGGACCAGAGCATGGAACTCGCTGAACTGCAAAACCTGTCAAAGGAAGGGAATTCATCAGGCAGTGTAAGCTGCTTTTAAGAATTGTTATTTTTCTTTTCAGAGGACCTGTCTTCTTTATCAGATGTCCTAATTTCTTTAGGATTTCTTTTTAATAGAGGATTTCCTTCTCTTTATGCTGGACTGATTGCATTTACTGGTGCGGTCTTGCAGTTCTGAAACAAAACAGCGCTGCATTTGAATCGGACTTCTGTTCATGTGAAGTAGATTCTAGCCCCAGAAGGACCTCAGTTTATTTTTTTTTTTGTCTTAACTGTTACACTGCCACAGCCTGTTCTATGTTCCTGCATTCATTTACCCTGCCAAAAAAAAGCTTTCATCAGTGCAGACACTTAGATATAACAGCAGCCAGTTCTCCAGTCTTGAGATGCCTCTTTATGCATGGACACAGGCTGAAGATGTGCCCAACTGAAGGCATGTCCCTGTTTGTTGTGGGGAATCCTCTGTTTCCAGCCTGACCCAGAAGTATTGGTGCTGCAGAGCACGTATGTTCAAAGTCTCAACTTCAGGCAAATTGAGAACAATATCCCTAGTGACCTATCTCTTTAAACTGAAATCAAATAGGACTTTGCTATTTAGAAAATATCAGAGGTTTCTTGTTAGATTAAAAAGAAGTAAAAATTAAAATACTTCTTCCTTGATCCAACTGCCAAACACAAACAAACAAACAAACAAAAATTCAAACAAACAGAAACTCTTGTTTGGCAAAGAAAATAAACTCAAAGTAAACAAACCAGTATTAATTATATCCACATTTTACTTGTAGGGAAGAGATTAGCACTTGGAAATTTTTTTTAATCATATCCAAGCCTTTAAGTTGAAAAATGTGCCAAAATAGAGTTTGGGCTGAGGATAAATGCAATTAAGCTGGAGAGATATTTTCCAGGATTATTGTAGAAGCCTCCACAACAAGTTTTATATACCCAGGAAATTCAAAACTAATATTCCACCGAGGAAGGTTCAAACATGGTAAAGGACATACACAGAAGTTACACAAAGATATTAGGAATGTCACTGGAAATCTAGAAATCCTTTAATGCATCTTCAAGTAGTTTTGGTTTTGTTTTTTCTTTTTTTTCTCTTTTAGCTTTAACACGTTTTGAAAGTGATGTGGGTTTTGTGGGACAGAATACGTTCTATCACTTAAAAAATTGCAATAAATTAACAGTGATTGTGTGTGACACATGCAAGGCCTTAAAGACCTCCAGACTATTCTCTGGGGCTAGGTGTGTGATTTTCACACCGCTGAAGCCTGCAGAGCAGGTAGACTATTCTGAACGGGCACGCACCAATGCACCCGTGCTTTTTGCAGGACATGGCTCGGTAGCCCTCCTGAGAGGGCACGTAGAGGAGGGTGAGGGGAGGAGGGTTTCATCGTGCTTTGCTCGTTGTCCTCAGTGAGGCTGGGGATGGATCTGAGTGCTCACCTCCCAGGCCTGTGAACCCTGCGGGCTGTAATGAAGGGTGCTCAAGAATGCAGATGGAGCTATGGGTGCCTAAAGCACTTGGCGCCTCAGGGCTTGGGCTGCAGCAAACTGCTATTTTGGAGACTTTAATTTTTCTGCGATGGTCCCTGAGGGTCTGGCACCCCTTTATGGGTCTTTCTGGCTAAGAAAGTCATCTTCATCACTCTCCTCGGGTGCACCAGGCACTATGGTTTGCATACCTTTCCCCTCAGGGTGGTGAGGAGCAGACAGAGAGTTGGTGACTGTTAGTCAAGCCTCAAGAGCTGTCAGGTGCTGTTTTGAGGCACTGCAGTGAGGATGGTGTACTTGCACTATCACAGACTGGTTTGTGGGGTCTTCGTAGTCTCATGGGGTATCAGCCAGCATGGTGGTGCAGCTCCTTACCAGTTGGTCCTGTGCCCACTGCAGGGAAATCACCTCTTGACAAATGCAGCTCTTATGTGTGTAAGAGAAAAAGATACTTGCAGAAACTTTTGCAACACAACATGTCCTAAAGCCCAAGGAAGCAATGGTTTCACCCTTGTCTCTCCTAGTAGCTTCTTTTCTTCTATACTCTGCCTACCCCATTAACTCATCAATGCAAACATCTGTGTCCCCTCCTGCCCTTCATGATGAGAACTTTTTGTTTCTAAGCCAGCTTGCCAACCATTTGAAATCTGACATTTGCTGGAGTGTTTTCCCTCCATCAGGTAAAGAAGACTTCTTCATGACCCTGTTTTGGGGGCTTCACTTGTACTCTTGCAAGCTAACAGATAGAGTTCCTTTGTCCTTCAGTAACTCCCGTGTATTTTCTCCCTGTGTAGCCACACTGTACAGTCACATTTCTGGGCTCCTGTATGTGGCTGTAGCCTGGATCCTGGGCTGATCTCTGCTGAGGGACTCGGGGGTCTGCTCATCACAGATGCGTCTTCTCACTTCTTTTTGCCATCAGAATGCTGACCCTGCCTGACTTTGTTGTCCTTTTGCAGCCCTTGCCTTTACACACCCTTCCTTCCTTCCTTCCTTCCTTCCTTCCTTCCTTCCTTCCTTCCTTTTTTCCTTCCTCCCTCTCCTCTTTCCCCTCTCCCTCCCTCTCATCGTTTCCTTCTCCGCTCCCT
>JANHFX010011354.1:51450-123012 GCA_027560015.1 Chloroceryle amazona
TTCACGGCCCCGAGTGAGCTTCCCCCCCTTCTTCTTGGAGCCAGATGGAGAAGCATTTGGTTTCTCTTTTAACCATGTTACTTTTGTGAGGAGAATAAAATGAGCAGGAACAGCTATTGGCTGCAGCAACATAAGAAAGCCCGGCTTTGCCAGAGGAAACCACATAAAAGCGCGCGTGTGTTTGGGGGGAGGGCCCAGTGAGGGATGATGCCTGGAGCTTCTTGCACTCGGAGCTGCGATTTGTGAGTGAAACATGATGAAATCACCCCCTGGACAAATCACACGAGCCTGTCAACCTCACCAGGTAGGATTACTTCTAGCTAATAGCCCGAGCTCTGGGAGCAAACAGAGCTCTGCGCTCACTATAAAGAAAAGACGACAGTGCCGCGCAGGCTTTTCAAGAATTCCCTAGTATGGCTGAGAAGGGCTGTGGCCACTCGCACCAGGTATGGGAGGAGAGGAGCATGTTTGCTTTTAGAGGAGGAGTAGCAGCCTGTCTCTCCTGAATAAGTTCCTACAAAAAGGAGCGTTTCAGCTTCAGAAAGAGATGTTTTATTCATAAACCTCTTCTGGTTCATGTTACTGTCCACCGGTGACGCTGCCAGCTGCTGCTCCAGTGATGGGAACTGCAGTGCTGGGGAGCTCGCATGTACAGAGGACCATCTCTGCCCCATTAATCATAATGCTTGTAGCTTGAAAGTTCTGCTTTTTGCACAGTTTGCTTACTTTGCTGTTTTATTTTTGCAGGTTATATCTTTATTTGCTTTTGCCTTGGGAGTAAATGTCTGCATGGGATTTACAGCAAATCGATTTAGGAGATCTGAAGAATGGGATGAGGGCCCGGTTTCAGGTACAGTAATGGACATAAATTGTACATCACAATACCCTTATGTTATATACTGTGGTTAGAAAGCACTCCTGCTCCGAAACAGTAGTTTGCTTGTTCCTTTTCTCTGTAGGATATAGAGAAGAATAAATAACTTGCTGAGCCCAAGTCAGTTGACCTTTGGGACTCACCTGTAGGTCTCCTATTTACTTAAACTTTTGCTCTGTGTGCATGTGACTATGGAAAATCTAGCTTATTTTAGGACTGGGCACTGTCAATCTCAGAGAGACCAGTTTCATGAGCTCCTGCCTAGCATTTGCCATGTTTTGTGCTCTGCACAGTTTCCTTCCAGAGCGAAGAGAAACTCCCTGATGGGTTTAAGGGTTCTGGTTTTATTTTGATAGTTATTGAAGCAGTTTCTGGAAACTTGATTAATGTTTTCAAGAGGCGCTGGTGAAAAAAAGCTTTTGGGATTTCTGTGGCTACTGAGGTCATGCTGGTTTGTGAACAGTAGACGGCAGACATCTGACGGCAGAGAGGGCTGTGCAGAGGAGAGCAGGTGTTCGTGCAGATGTTCTGTCCCCTAGTCCTCTGTTTTTCTTTCACCTCCTACTTTTTTTCTTTGAAGGAAGGCAAGAACATGACACAGAAGGGACTGTTGTTTGTGTTCTGGGGCAGTATAGGTTTTTGTGAGCTCAGGCATAGTCCAACTGGAAAAATACATAAAATGGAAAACTAGTCAAGTAGGCTTGACTTGTGCCTCTGTTCCTTCCTTTGGCAGGAGAAAAGAAACCTGTGGTCATTGACTGAGAGCTGGTTAATAAAACTGAAGTGAAAAGGTTTCATTTGCAATGCCTGTCTGTAATGATAGCTTGTGAATTTTAACGATAAAATTGTTTACCATGGCCAGAGTTTGTTGTGTTCCCAGTAATGTCTGTGTACCTCTCTACCCTGTCTTTCACAGGAATTGGTGTCTAATCACAGCCACAATCAGGGCTGCTGACCACTGAGCAGGGGATTTTTGGGTAACCAAACAGATAGCGGCTGCCACTTTTATCTTTATGTAACAGTAAAAAACATTAGTTTGAAACCCAAATTTATTTCTATTTTTATCTTCTAGTATGTTAACTGTAAAGCAGTTGTGTAGTCTTTGTAATAGTGGTGTAAAGGATTTGCATTTTGGGTCTTCAACACCTGACTGACAGCTACTTTGCTTTTGCTGGTGACTGTCTAGGCTTTAGGGCAGGGCTGCTCATGTGATTTTTACTGAAGTCCCAGAGGTCTGATATTGGGGACCCAATTGCAGCTTATCAGTGCCAACTTCACTGATCCGGCTAGCACTGCTCAACACTGCCAGGGCTGGGATCAGTAGCTGTGTGCTGTTTCCAATAGCAGGAGGTTTAGTTCAGCATTCCAGAAAAATAGAAAGAAATGAAAGGTTTCTTACAGGAGGGCAGGAGATGGGGTGCGTTTTGAAATCTATGGAGAATTTGTTTACAGGAGAGATTGGACCAGCACCTGCCATGGAAATAGTCCAGTCCAGGGTGCAACAATGAGAGACAGAAAAGTAATGGAGGGTTTTGTCCCTTCTGTGTTTATCCAGCTTGGTTACTTTTATTGCAGTAAAAAAAAAAAAAAAAAAGGATATGATAGGAAAGGAAAGGATAGCAAAGAATAATACGTCTGTCTAAAGGAGAAACTAAAAACTTATGCTGGAGAGGTGCTTTTCTTAACAAGCTAAAAGCTCTGTCATTAAAGCACCTATTTAGTCTCTCATAGCATGATTTCCAGTTATACTTCATCAGAGAAGTCCAGTGCAATCAAATATCCAGAATAAAAGATTAGTATAAATCATTTTTCAGTTTCACTCTGCCCTGGCTTATTTATTTCCAAGTTTCTTTGTGTTTAGAGTCAATTATTTTGGATTGGCAAAACACTCTCTTTACCAGCCATTACTGCGTAACTGATTTGTTATTTTTCCAGAGGTATGCTATGATTGTGAGCAACTTTCAGTTTTTCATCTAGGATGGATGACTCCCCTATGAGTCAAAACCAACACAAATTTTTTTCCTAGTCCTTTATAAATGCGTGTCCAAGAGGTACCGTAATGCCTAACACCACCACACCCCCAGCACCCTTCCCTGCCTTGTTCTTTTTTTTTACAGTGTACAGATACAATTTTTGCAGTGTACCTTTATACAATTGAGATATTTAATATTTGTACACAGTAAATTATTTTATGGAACTAAATTTTTTACTTCAACTTCCTAAAAGACATGAAAGAGCCAAGGCTCCTATTTTTTTCATAACTTTGCCTTTGTAAGTTATTTGTTTTACAGTCTTTCTAGACAACTTTGTAAGTACTTTCAGGGAAAATAGTAGTCTCTTGAAGCATATTTCTTGGTCATGATAAGATGATAGCTTAAGTTTTGGAAGGAAAAACACTGAAGTTTTTCTATCCTTTCTCGTTGGACTTTTAAGCGTGTCATTAAAAATGGAGTCCTATCTTCTATTGGAACACTTAGGATGTATTTTTTACTTTATGTAACTTTTAATTGAAATTTTACTGCTTCTAATGGCATTCTGCAAAAATGAAATTCAAGTTCATAATATAAAAATTATTTAGGAAAAACTGGTGATGTTTTCTATAGGTATTTAGTTGATTCGTGTGGGATCTGTAGGATCCAAAATGGCAAATTCTTACAAGGTAGTCTCCTTCCTGTAATGGCTGTGTAAGCATGTCTGTATTGTTAGTCCTGTGACTGAAATGCTACTGGAAGTAAATGGATTTGGTCTTTTTTAAAATATTGTAGTAGTAGTTTGATATGGCACTTTCCAAGGTAAATACAGCACATCTACAGTGGAAGTGTAATAACCTTCATGGACTGAATCAGGAAGGCACTATTGCCTTACATAACATCTCTCTAACCTATGGCATGAGACAACCCTTAGATGGTTGTTTTGAGCTTAGTGGTCCAAAAAAAGGAATACATGGAAAAAGATGTTAAAAGCTTTGTGTATTAAATAAGAAGGGAAGGATCTTCATGTTGTGGTCCTTCTGTGTGCTGCATGGTCTAATTTTAGAAGCTGTGGAGGGATACAGAAATTTTGAAAAAGATTATGAAATTCTGTAAGTTTGTTCTGTACAGGGGTTTCTGTTAATTTGAAAATGCTCACCGGGGATGGAGCTCCTGATAATATATTTTCAAATTATTCTGCATGCACCAGTACCCATGCTGTGACATTGTGCACGACCTGAAAATCATGGTCTGGCTGCAAAAGCAAGGTCAAGCATGATAAACAAAGGAACAATCTTAACACATTCAGAGAGCAGAGGAATTAAATCAAGTCATCATTTGTATTGCTATATGGAAAGTGTCCTACATTGATTCAGGACATGTGACCTGAATTTGCTAAGTGATTTGGGATGATTTTTCACATCAGTAATAAAGTGGTTGTCAAGAGATGTGAAAAAATAACAGACAATGTAGCTGGGCTAAACCTTTCTTATGTGAAATGCAAACCCTTTTTGCAGCTATAGATGATGGAGCTACACAGGACCTTGAACAGCTGTGTAGAACTTCTATACATCACAAGACATGATCAGTTATTACTGAAGTGCTCCTGACAGATCTTGGTCTAACCTGTTCTTCAAAATCACCAAGATCAGGGATTGAACAGCCTCTATGGGCAATTTGTTCCAGTTGTTTCCTGTTAAATGAACTGCTCTTTACAACAGCTAGATATTCCTTGAGCTGCAGTTGTCTGTTTCCTTTATGTCATATGCAATCAGATTTATACCTTCTCTTTCCTAAACGTATGTTGACATGTGGTTCTTGACGTTCTAAAATGATCTCAGTCTCATCCATTTGAAATGAAGAGATTAATGCTTTTGTAAGGAATATATAGTGTATGCTAGTATGTAATACCTTTGAGTCCATAATACCTTTGATTTGCAGCTTACTAGATCTGTGGTTATATATGACCTAGCTTCCAAAAAGGAAAGTAGTAGAAGAGGTTAAATATCATGGAAATATTTTTTAGTAAGAGATTTTCAGAAGCATTTAGCAGGAAGCAGCTGTCATTAAGAATAAGAAACAAGACTTGTATCTCTGAAAATCCATTAGTGTGCTCTGAAATAATTCTCATGTGACTTATTTCTAACATAGGTTTGTGGCCTGGTTGTGTGAGCATAGAAAATACTGATTTGTGTGTTGCCAGCATAGATACGTAACACTTAGCTCCTTGGAACTCCAGATGGCCAAAATATTGATGGCTTACTAAGTGTATGTGTGCAGAGAATATACCTATAGAGTGCAACCTCACTGTGTGTATGATGTTACTTGCTCTGAGCATTACTGACCTGATTGAAAAAAGAAACAAAAGCAGAGAGAGACCCTGTTGTCCGCTACTACCTTTCCCAGCAGTCACATGAATGTGCCTTGCCACTGCAGTGATCCATGACCACAACCATGGTAGCTTTGGTCTTCTTACCCGCTATCTTGCTGTAGGGTTGATTTACTGCCAGGTTTGCTCCCTGAAGTGGATTATGCTGGTGTCCAACTGGTGCCAGTGCCAGTGCAAGGGAAACGGTGGAGCAGCAGTAGAGCTGGCAGTGGGACTTCAGCTACTATAATGTCACCTCCATACTCTCCCTTCATCTTCTCTTCTGTCTATTCTCATGGTGTTGGGATAATCATGTCTTCTTTGGGAAGAGATTCCCCCTCAGTTTACATGGAGACTCAACTTTCAGCAACATAAAACAGTAGGGGAAAAATACACAAGAAAAGACCTGAGCGACTCTTTCCCAAAAGTGCCATTACCTCAGTCCTCTTATAATCACAGTGAGGTTTGCCAAAACCAAACCATAGTCTGAAAGAAAACAAACCCCAGGACAGTTCCAAAGACTTGATTTTCTCTCAAGGAACAAAAGGCATTGTGAAATTTTCCTTGGAACACCTCTTTTTAAAGAAAAACATAGTGGCTGTTTTATTTCATAAAATACGATTAGCCCTGGAGAGTAGCACACAATTTTCCCACTTCATGTAAACTGCTACGTAGGATTCTCTTATAGGAAAAATGCATAAAGTGTATGAAATCTATAAAGTCTGTAAACAGTAAGCTTTGAGAAAAGAGCAGAGAAGTACCTATCAGCTTTGACAGTAAAGGCCTTTACTAATAGATTATTGAAGTCGAATAGATTTTTCATGGTTTTCATACTGGCATTCCTCCATTTACTTACAGGCCTTCAAATACATTGATTTCTTACATACTTTTGTATTTAGTTAAGTTGTTATAATCTAATGCTCTGCAGAAGCCCACCAAAAAGGGTTGCTTTATTTCTCCATGAATCTATACAGCATCGTACCATTTTCTTTCACACTTGACACTGATTTGGTGCCTTCCAGTATAGCAAACCAAGTCCTGCTGACTGCATGTTGATTAATTGCAGTCCTTTCCTATGCAAACTGCCCAGCTAACCATGAAAATGTCACTTGGTTTCTGAAAACAAAGGCCTGCTTCGGAGGAATAGCTGCAGCTCCTGCAGCTCCTGGAATGGGATCTTGGAGACTTCAATACATTTCTGCTAATGATCTCTTGATTGTTGCAGAATTAAAGCCAGGGCTGTTTCTTCACAGGACGTTATCACAGCAATGCTGCTTCATTCTCCTTTTTTTTTTCCCCTCTCTCAAGAGACCAACATTTTTGGAATTTGTTCCTTTTTTGTTTGTTTGTTTTATTTTGTTTTGTTTCGTCATGCAACATTCTCTTCTCCCTGCCCCCTTCCCTAGAGCAGGCAGCCGAGGTTCTGCTCATCCAAATGGCTTGGGGCTGAGCCACCCATCCCACCACTGCCAGCCTGACAGATGTTGCCCTGTTTCTTGTTCCACACAGTCCTGTCAGATTCCCCCTGGATCAGTACCTCTGGCTCCTGCAAAAACAGATGCTTTGAACTTCAAGAGGCAGAGCCTCCTGGCTGCCGCTGTGACAACCTGTGCAAGAGCTACAACAGCTGCTGCTTCGACTTTGATGAGCTGTGCTTAAAGACAGGTACGATGGGTCTCCTGTCCCGCACTGCCAGGCACTGCTGACACCTGGTTTCTGACAGCAGTTGGGACCTGCCTGATAAACCAGCACTCCATGCCATAACCCACATCTCCTCCTCACCATGCCTTGCTGAACAGGCTCAGCTCAGCCCAAAACGCATTCCATGTTTTCTCGCAAGGAGCAGTAGGCATGCGCACCTATTGCTTCTCACTGCTGGGCTTCAACCATCATGTCCAGGGCAGAAAAAGCAGGGTACTGTTCATACTATGTGAAAAGTAGATCTTCTCATACTCAATTAAAAGCAATAATCAGTGTTTAGGCATCAGTCTCACCTCCAGGTTACAATGAAATGAGCCATGGTAAAGGCTGGAGGTTGGTTGTTCCCTGTCAGCCACCCTTTTTCTTCCAAGTGATAACTTTGTATTGGAGCAGCTCATGCTCTCTTATGGGCTCTACATTGTAGTTACTTGTGGAGGCACCTGGAGCTGGGGGCATTGAAGCAACACAAGTCCTCTCCGAGTGAGTTGCAAGTGACAGGCTGGGTTTGTTACCCTGGCCTTGTACTCTGGTTTCCAGATGTCAGGATGAATATAACACACTGGTAAACACATTTGGCTTCAACTTGTTGGACCCTGGGGGATGGAAATACAGCACTGGGTTAATTTTCTTTTTATTTTCTTCATGAGTCATAGGCAAGGAAAACTTCAAAGAGGACCATGAGTTATATTTTACTACTTAGCATAGTGCATTTAAATTATTAGTTATACCCATCTCCTTGAGTGTTTGCACAGTGGTCAGAGTTGACACAGGTGCCTTCTACTTTTGCCATTAAACATTTTCTGCCTTATCAAAGAATTACACTTACTAAACAACCAGAAAAGAATTCTAATGATTAAAAATACCTTTGCCTATGGATGTGCCATGCTTGAGAGCCTTGACTTGCTCAGTTCTGTTTATAATGATGTAATTTTAATAGCGTGGAACCAGAAAATGGTGAGCTCATCCTGTATGAAAAACTGCTTCGGTTCCATAGCAAAAACTTTTGAATTTCAGGCTGATGCTGTTTTGCCCCAGGTGTAAATGACTGAAGAATGAGAGACTCTTTTTGAAAATACATTTGCTATGAGAGGGTTCATTTTCAGTTCCTCAGCCTTCTATCCACAGTGCACCATGTCCACGTATGTGTATGGATAACCAGCATAGCCCTTGGGACTGTTGTATGAATTGTCATATACTCCCACAGGCATTTATTAGGACAATTATCACATGTACAATCTGTAAATATTACATATTTATAGAAAAAAAAAGCCCTAAAGGAAGGAGAAAAGGGAGTAAAAGACGTTGCTCTGATTTGGGCTGGTTTTTACTGGGTGCATGTTTTCTGAAGTGGTTTTAAAGTTTCTTGTTGGTTGGGCCAGGACGTGGAAAACCATGTGCTTACATCCTTGGGCACTGTTCTGAAGTGGAACAATTTACTTCCCTTGAGAGAGCACCCTAATTTAGATAAGCCCTTAAATCCTAACTTCATTGACCAGATGAGAAGAGCCGGAGTGTTTTACAGCAGCTGTGCCATGCTTTTCCTTGAAGAACAGCTCTTGAACTCATAGCTTTGCACTTGGTGCTGAATCTTACTCTTCAGGTGAGGAACTGATAGGAGTAAAGCATCGGTTTGCATCCACGTAGTCTCTTTTCAACTTTCTCTTATTTCGTAGGGATTGAATTGAGGACTGAGTAGTTAGGGAGTGGGTTACCCAAGAAACACCAGAATTCTTAGTTGATGCTTCAGGCCCAACCTTTATCTATCAAGATCCTTTCTTGTCTTCTCCTTTCCACCCTTTTTCTGGCATTCAGGTTGTACAAAGCCTGGAGTACAACACCTGAGGGTAGCAGAAGCACTTGTTTGTGGGTGGAGGAGCCCTCCTGTACTTGAAGGACAGAAGGGTCCTTCTTGGTTTTGGTTGACGTGCCTACTTCAGAAGTCTTGAAATCCCTAAAATGGGGCCATAAAGTTTACATCCAGCTTTAACGACTAGAGTGGTGTCATTATGGCTTGAGTGAGTACTTTTTGACTATAATCTCATTCTTGCTTACCTTCTGAATATTTAGCTCGGGGCTGGGAATGTACCAAAGATCGCTGTGGAGAAACCAGGAATGATGACAATGCTTGTCACTGCTCTGAAGACTGCTTAAGCAGAGGAGATTGTTGTACTAATTATCAAGTCATTTGCAAAGGTACGTCTTTGGTCTTTCTACCTCTTATATTTCCCAACCTGATACAAGGCAGCCCTGTAAGTAAAGAGTTTTTTCCTAAGGGAGGAACCCTCTCATTCTTTTGTTCTGATTTTTCAGAGGAGGGGAGAAGAACGGGGAACCGCATTTGTAACATTTGTGGGCACTAGCATAGCTGAATACTTTTAATTTGTTAAAGGTAGAAGGATATTGTCTTTGCTGTAGAGATACTGATAGAAAGAGAGTAGGTGTAGGTGGATGAAGAAGAGTTTAAAGAAAACATAGAAATGTTCAGATGCATTTGTCTGCATCACAGGGAAAGGAGGGATATCTGATGGTCTCAGAAGGAATGGAGCATTCCTAGATATTTATTTTTGTCTCTAAGGCCTCCTCCCACCCCCACCCCAGAAGCTTCTGCTCAAACTACTTGGCAAAACACGTGTAGGCTTTGTTTCTTGTGGGAGGGGAGTTGTGAGAATACAAGGGTGGCATGAGCTTTAGATGACCATGCCACCTTCTAGACACACCATGGCTGAAGTAGAGCTTGCACTGGTTAGTGGGTGGATGGACTGTGCAGGTTTAATTTTCATCGTCTACCCTGATCTTCTACATCATGTCCTGCCTCATGTAATGTGTCTCCAGTTCAGAGCTGGTCTTTTGATCCTTGGTAATGAGCACTACAGGTTGTCACTTTTGTATCTCAGCTAGTTCTTAGTTTTTTCATTCATTAACTTTACTGGTGGGAGGGTTACAGTTTGAAATTTTTCCTTCCACACCATTTTGACCAACTGCATATGTTTGAAAAAATGGTAATAGTCCAGATCCATATGTGAAAATGGGCTTTTTTTCTTGAGTTTTGCTTTTGTGAATCCAAATGAAGTAAGTATCATGCAGCAAGTCCTTGCAGGTTATGTTCTTCCCCTTCCCAAAGAAACCCAATGCTAAGACCACTTTAATAGTGGTATAGTTTTCAGTTCCTGCCTTTTTTGTAGCTCACTCTTACAGGGGTCAAGACAGAGGAATTTACATGTCTCCAGCTTTAATGTACTTAATCTTTGTTTAATTGGCTAATAACAAATTATCTCAATGACCCTGGCACTTTGACAGGGGTAAGCCTTATGTGAGAACAGTATTTCCTCTTTATTTGTGCCTTTGTCTATTTGAGGATAGAGTGTTGTGGTTCTTTTTTTCTTAGAAATTGTCCCTTCACCTCCTATCATGGTCAGTTGGAATTGCTGCAGGACACATTTCCTGCAGATCTTTTCTATGGTGCTTTTTTTTTTGTTATTCTAATTGAACTGCAGTTCCTTTAATAAGGTCAGGTCCAGGAAGCGAGCATGATTAGCTAATAATCTGTTTTTCAATTGACCTGTGAAAGTGCAAGTCACAAGCCACTCCATACTCAGCATTCAGCAGTGAAAACCATAAGAAAGAAGTTGATTACATAAAGTATTTTTAACTAATAGAATTCTGAAAGAGTATTAATACTTTTTTTAGCTGTGTCTGAGTTTTACCTGATCCATGAGCAGATCAGCTCTCTTAAACCAGCAGCTGGAAACTATTTAGAGTTGTCTTTCTTCACCAGAATGTATTTTGTTTTGTGTCTTTAGCCAGCTGAATCAGCTCATGGAGACACCAGAGCTGGTGGGAAGGAGGATGGGAATTCACAGCCAGAAGCAGCACTACCTGGTTTTGACATATTGCAAATAAAAAAAAATGAAATAGATGACCACTCTGCCTAAAGCGTTACTGCTGTCTCCTGCTGTCAAAAGGACACTTTTAACTGCTGCTTCTAGGAGTGCTAGTTGGGATATTCTTGCTGAATAAAATTAACAAGATCATTTGTTTGGCTTTTTGAAAAGACCTCCTCATTTTTCATGGGAAGTGTGACAAGACAGTCCGTTAAGTAGAGCTAGACTTTATTTTTTAGACATTTTCTGTGAAACCTGTAGATGTGTCCACAGATTTTTACTTTTTGAAACTCCAATGTGACTTTTCTTGTAGGAGAAACCCACTGGGTAGACGATGACTGCGAAGAGATAAAGGCTCCTGAATGTCCAGCAGGGTAAGTGTTTTGGATGCAACTGCAAAGCCAAATACAGCAAAGCCAGTGGTCCTCAGCTCTGCCCTGGGCCTCTGAATGGACACATTTCTGCACTGTCCCTGTCAGACGGGCTGAATGGCTGTGGGTTCGATGCTTTCCTCTGCCTCACCATTTATACAGTTAGGCTGATAATATTGTAGTGCATTTGCCTTTGAGCTGCTGGATGCGCAGTGGTGTATGACACATGAGCTTGAACTCTTGGTCTTTGATTACCTGATCAGAGATAGGTTTGCCCGCTTCACTTATACCCACATAGGGAAGGTAACCAGACTCCCTTGAAGTCAGTGGAAAGGTTTAGGTTTTCCTGATTTCAATAAAATACATGTTGAGCCGTGTGTCAGCAGAGTTCAGGCCATTTTTTTTTAATTTAAATTTGTATTTTTAGTGTTATGTACCTAAAAGTAAGGATTTCTAAACTGCAGTGGGTTTTAGGCTTGAATTAGGTATTTGAACACATGAATAGCACTGAGAAAGTAAGAACTTTTGAAATCAGTTGGCTCACTATTGTCCTTCAAGGTAAGCGTCTGTTCAGGTGCTGTGTTGGTTTGCAGCTCAGTCTGTGCTATTAGAAGGATAGTTTGGAGAAGATAGGAGCTGCTGCTTGTCCTCGTGGACACCCCAGGTGACTTAACATTAAAAGCTCAATTGTGTCCATGCAGGACACATCTCTGACTGCTTAGGGTCAACTCCCAGTAGCAGTAGTAAATCAAAAAGTAATGAAGTATCATAAATGCTGTCATCTTCAATATGTGAGAAAGGGCTCTGCTTCACAGATGTCTCTCAAAATGCCACATTTTTATTTTTATTTTTTTTGTGAAGAGAGAAGAACAGCTGTCATGAGACGTGGTTTTTAATTACAGATTGTATGCTAGGGTGGGTACTCATGCATATTTTTTTCTTCTCCGTCTCCTATAAGCACTTGCCTTTTGGGGCTGTATGCTTTTTTTCTGCTCTGGAAAGATGTCTTTTATGTTGAAGCGCAGCCCTTCCACTGACTGCAGTCAAACACTGGATACTACGAAGCCTGAGGATCTGTTTGTGCTGATCTGTTAAGTAAGAAAAAAAATTACAGACATATAGCACATGTAGTAACTGTACTTTATGTTCTTTTGAGTCTCAGTGAGCAAGTGGAAATAAAAATAATAATTTTGAAATGCTGCCTTACACTCCTGCTGCTTTTTCTTTTAGCTTTGTTCGTCCTCCTTTGATTATCTTCTCTGTTGATGGTTTCCGTGCATCATATATGAAGAAAGGGAACAAGGTCATGCCCAATATTGAAAAACTGAGTGAGTACATCTGTTCTCTTACAGTAAACAAAAACCAATTTCTTGCAGCCTAGTTGTTTTCATTGTTCATTAAGCAACAGAAGTCAGCGTGGAGCTGGCAGGTAGAAGGGCTGCACCAAATGCAGGGCTCCTCTGACTGAAAGGCCTGACAAAGATAAGTCTTTTTTTCCATGAAAGTGAAATGACAGAAGTCCCCTTTGTTTTAGACGGTATTAATTGGTGGCTTGAAAGCTCCCTGGCTAAAGCAGCACACGGCAATAGGAGAATGGGGAGAGAGCTGCTGCTCTGGGGAATGCTGCTCATAACTGGTGACCTTCACATGTTTTTGTCAACAAACAGAAGTTTCTTCAGTATATGATATGTATCAGGCACTCTTACAGGCTAGCTGGGAGGTGTCCACAAGATTTTCCACTAGGTCCAATAATGTTGAAGATCTGGGTAAGTGGGTGCAGGTGCTACAGTGAGTGTGTACTACCTGATCTGCCCAGCGAGGAGCAGCCCTGCACTCCCCTTTGGGGTAGGGGGACTCCACCTGCATCGTGGAGTATTGGACACAAAGCATATTAGAGATTCTCAGTATAGCATGGGGGTGTGTGTACCCATACCCTTTAAAGGTGTTGGCCTTTTTTCCCCCTGTGCTGGCCCTTGTGTAGCCATCTATGGTTGGATTTCATGATCTTAAAGGTCTTTTCCAACTTAAATGATTCTACGATACTATGATCAGAGGGGCTGTGGCCAAAGCTCACTGTGAAACTGCAGCTTGAGTGTATTTATCACTTGAAATTAGCCTGTGTTTTCTCATGTTGTTTTACTTAGCAAGATACTTCCAATGACTGGACTCTGGGAGGATGCTAGCTCAGAAAGGAAAACAGTCTATGGAAATGTAGCTGTTTCTGTAGTGCTCTGGCTGCATCATTTCACTTGTTTATTGTCAAGTACAAAGAGTGCGTGAGTGGATTTACTACTGTCCCGTGGGAAGACCTGCCAATGTTAAGCAGCATTTCATTTAAATTGGTTAAAATATAACCAGTTTGTGGAATACTTTGAGGCACAGCAAGTGACTTCCCCTGTTTTTGTTTTCCCTGTCTGAGAGCTTCACTTCCTAATGTTTGCATTTGCTATTGATTTTTCAGGATCTTGTGGAACACATTCTCCTTACATGAGACCTGTCTACCCTACAAAAACCTTCCCCAACTTGTACACCCTGGCTACTGTAAGTCCCTGGGAAGGATTTTTTAATGATAAAGTGTTACAATACAGTAGAAGTGTGGGTTGTGGAAAGCAAGATACACTTTTTTTCTTTTTCATTAATAGAACTGCTTCACTGTCAATCCTTTTCAGTCTTCAGTTACATTATTTTCTTTAGTATTTGGAAGTTCTGAGATAAAGTGTATCTCACCATTATACACTCTGTTACAGCTTTTCTGTGCTTTTTTATGTCTGCTTTTGCAGATATTTGTACTGATGCATAATTAGAGGTCACAGTTTTTCTAGGAGGAAAAAAACACCCCTAAAATCCTACCTGTAATACAACCAGCAGTTTTTCCTTCATTGGAGCTGACTTTCAATTTCCAGTTGCTGAGAGCATCTGGATGCTGCATTGGCCCTTCAGTAAAATGAGCCATGCGCTCCGGTGGCATGGCTGGCAACCAGGCTGCCCCCAGCCTGGCATGGAAATGCTTCTGGGTGACAGTGACAATGCTCCCACAGCTGGGCTACGTGACCACCTGAGTGATCTGCATTTTTCCTTCCTTTTTCCTGCACTCTCTGGACAAATGTTAAATGGGAGGAGAAAGGAGGGCATGCAGAAATGAATAGCTGGGCATGGAACAGGACCAAGAGAAAGGGAGAAGAGCAGAATCTTCTTAAATTGCTTTTACTGGTGGACAAATCGTGATATAATGCTATGTCACTGGGTGACTTGCCTTGTTTTTTTTCTTGGAAATAACTCATCTCACAGAGGCTCTGGTGAAGATAAAACATCATAAAATGAAAATTCTAAGTGTTACTCTTGTAACCAGAGAATGAATTTCTGTTGCCAGAAATGGAATTTATGAAGAGGAACTGAAAGTTAAAATTAATCTTCATAAATTTTTGCTAAGCTTTAGATGGCTTCAGACTAACTTTTAACTAGTGTGAAAATACTTTAAAGTATTGAGTAGCTAGAGTTTTTATGCTTTTTTGTGCTTTTTAGAACAATTCAATAGTTTTCTACTGCTTTCATTAGAACAGCCAGTTTTAGACGTGCTTATCTAAAAGTTAAAAACTTTTCTAGTGTGCAGAGATACCTATGTTAAAGTAATTTAGTGGTATTTGCAAATAACTATGAAGAACTTGATTTGTGTGCATTCGAGTCTTACTAATTAATCCACTTCTGCACAAAGGGACTCTATCCTGAATCACATGGAATCGTTGGCAATTCGATGTATGACCCAGTGTTTGATGCCAGCTTCAGTCTTCGAGGGCGAGAGAAATTCAATCACAGATGGTGGGGAGGTCAACCAGTAAGTTTCAGATTCCCTTCTCCTCCTTCCCTCCTCTCTTTCCTCCCCTCCCCCTGTGCTGTGGAACATAGCCAATAATAATAATTAAAAAAATACATCTGTGAACAATTTGTACCTAGTCTCCCCCTCAGCTAGCCCTGTGTCTATCAATTTAATGTAATGTTTTGAGTAGGCTTTTGCTTTTCAGAATAATAAAGCCATTGATTATGGAAAGGTGCTTGCATTGATAAGTATAAATTAGATGTGGCTAGGAAAAAAACAAACCCTCACTTTAGGCAGCAATTTAACACTATATTTTCATCACCATGGCATAATGTTTCCTTTTCATTATGGGTTTCTCAGGTTTTCGTCCTAGAAATGTTCTTGTGGCAGTTTTAGTATTAATGTTCTGTCAGCATAGCATGGTACAACTTCATAATTAGTATTTGTTAAGTTCACAAGTGATCACTGTTACCTGGCTTGCTGCAGAGGCTGTAGAAGTTTGTGAATTAATTGCTGCCTTGAGCACAGCAGCAGTGGCTGAAGTAGGTCCTCTCTCTTAGATTAGTCTTGGACTTAGTTTCTCTAGCTCAGAGTCCTTATACTGGGCAATGAAATGACCTCCTTCGATGTATTCTGCATTACTACAGCTAAGAAGGTCCCCTTGCTTCTGCTGCACTTCCCCCAGTTATTGCATGCTGTGGTGGCTTGCTTTGCCAGCAAAAGTGGGTTCAAATTAAACTAGTAAGTTTTATGTGCAAGCAGCCAGCGTGCATGCATATTTCATTGTGCTGATTGCTTAGGGGACTATAGTTTAAAAGCTTCCTGACCAGTTAACCCCATAAAAGGGTGAGGTGATAGAGATGGGGAAATCGGAAGGGGTTTGGGAACACCACAATCCATCACTCCTGTTTGCTAAAATGATCAGTGTCATTTCTCAAATCTCTTTAAGACGAAAATATCCTGAGAGACTAAAGGAAGTTATGCAGATGGTTTTAGGCTTAGCAAGTGTGTGTGTTACTTGTCTGCATGTGGTTTTAGTCTGAAACAAATGTGAGGCAAGATCATTTAGAGCTGCAGGCAGATGTGTGACGGACAGATGTGTCTGGCTGTAGCTGAGCCAGAATGAGATATTTGTGCTCTTGTAAAATATGTCAGCATAACAGCGAGTGTAGTCACTCCCTTGTCCAGCTATGACCTGGGTTAACATTTAACATGGGTTGTGTGGAGAGGTGAGGGTAAGGAATGCACCTAGTTATTATCCTCCTAGATGTGAGCAAAGAAGCAGGAGCAGTGAAAAGGCAGCAGCAGGTAACCTCTTTCTGCATCTCGGCTACAGCCAGAGACACCCAACTAACAGACTGCCTGCTGCAGTCAGGCATTGAGTCCATAGACAAGACTGTGGTTTAGCTGCTGTGTGGAAGATTGTTAAGCAGCTGTAATATAATTAGGCATTGCAAATTTAATTGTGCATCTTACATTAATCACAATTAGGTAGGAGTTACTGGGGAACTAACTGTTAGAGGCTCTGCAAATGTTGCTATTTTAAAATTGTGGTATTTTAAGAGTATGGTAAAAGTCTATAAATACTTTATCACCTGCTGTGTTGAGTGGGGAACATTGGTAATTCCCACACCCATCCATTAGAAATGTCTATGCTGCTCCAGAGAATAGAGGTTTTTTTTCTGGATTGTAAACAAGGGTCATAAAAATATGTCATCTGAGAAGAGTTCAAGAAAGTTACACAACAGTGGATGACCATATGCTGGATGAAATCCTCAGAGGACAAGGGGGAGTGTTGCTTATACAAGTAAGGATGATAAAATAAACCATCTGATCTGAGGAAGTGTTAAAAAGGAAAAGAAAACACAGAAATAATGTAATAAAATAGAAATATTTTTGGTAAACTGGAAACAAATGCATAAAGGCAGGGCTATAATTCAATCCCAGCAGACTTAATACGAGGGAAACCCGTAAGGTTGGCAAACTTTGATAGAGTGGTTGGGTAAGGAGGTGGTAGATCTCTTGCGAAAATGTGGTCTAAATGCTACTCTCTCTGCATGTGGAAGAATTGCACATTTGATAAGAGAATTGCAGATTTTTATAAGAGAAAAAATTATCTCCAGCTATATATGCATGAGAAAGATTCCGTTTCTAACTCCTTTTTATAATTGTACTAAATATCATGTTGATATAAACTGCTAAAAATAGTTGAGTATTGAAAGATAAGACAGTAAAATTAAGGAGAGGGGAAGGGAACTCTGGTCTGCATATCACAGAAATCTAGCCTGTCAAATCACAGATTCATCTGGTGCTATTTAGGTCGTGGATCTCAAGCTGGAGTACTCAAAGAACTTGGTTGGCACAGAACTGGGAATTATTATTCTTCTGCCAAGGAAGGCAGGAAGAGTATCTGGGACCCCCAGCCTTGTATTATGGTTAAAACTGCCTGGAAGAGAGTGGCATTTAATGTTGATAATTTCTGAAATACTTCCTTGCTTCTGCAAACTGGCCTATTTTATATGGCTTTGTTAAAATGGGGGGGTTGGTGGTTGGTTTGTAGGTTTTGTTGCTTTGTTTGTTTGTGTTTGTTTGTTTGGGGTTTTTTTAATTACTTGTTCTAATACTCAGCATCTCGCTGGGAAACAGACAGATTACCATGGATATCAGTGGGATTTGGCACATAAGTAACTGAATGTTTCTACACTAGGAATTATGATAAATTAATTTTAAGAGCATTGTGAAAAATAAAAGGGAGCATAAGGTAGCTTGGAAGTATTTTGAGGTGCTATAGCTGGTTGTGGGACTTTCTAAAATCCAGATTTCTGATTTAGTATACAACCTTGATTTATTGTATAAGCTTCAAACCACTTTGTTTTCAAAACAAAAGTATTTGGCAGGAAACATGCAAAACCACTCCTCGTATAGCTACAGTGTCTCACAGAACTGGTGAGCACCGGGGCCTGTGCTCCCAAAGGGGAATGTAAGTTTGCTGCTCATTTATCATCATACCGAGACTCTGTTTTCATCCCAAGTAACTTTAAGAACTAAATTAGGCCCCAGCTGCCTTTGGCTTCTGTTAAGCAGTAGTTTTCCATGTCTTGATTTGTCTTAGTGAGCTTGAGCTTACACTGTAGACAATATGTTTCTTTTGTTAAGTGATCTTTCATGATCCTTAGAAACAATCCATTGGCCTACCCAAGGGCAGGGGATGACAAGTATAAAACTGCTGGTCTGTGGTTAATAGGGACAGGGAGGCTCTGTCAGAAGGTAACCCAGTTTGGATATGAGTTTGACTTCAAAGATACTTCTCTCTTCAGGAATATCTTAATTATAAAAGTATTGAAGGTTGTTTAGGGAACTTTTTATGAAGCTTTATTTTCACTATTAACTTTCTAAAGAGAATACAACCTTCTAAAAGGGCTCAGCTTGAGATGCTGAGATAAACCTTAAAAAGGGCCATGATGTTCCTAGGTAAGTGACAACATATCGTGAAGCTGCTTTACAGTCTGCAAGGTCTGCTTGTAGACGCTGGGAATCATTGCTACACATCTTAATTGAATGTTCATTTTATCTAAATTTCACAATCTGTATCAATCTTAGGGATAAAAACATTTTGCTTTGCTGTCTATTGGAATTTTGTTGATTTTACCTATCTAACCATTACAGAAGGAACTTATTCTAATTTTCTTGCCTAGTCAGCCAGAACATTGGCAAGATAGTTACATCTGAGGAGCCCAGGCTCTGCAAAAAGCTGTCATCTGCCTTTTTTCTCTGAGCATGTTTTGCAATCACTTTGTTGATTGGTGGGGGAGCAGAAGGATGCATGTGTGTAATTGTCTTTTTATATATATTTATTTTTGTCTAACTTGAGCCATGAAAAATCAACTCTTTTTGAGTCTGCCTAATTATTTAATAGACTTCTTGTACTAAAATCTTCTGTCTGGGCAAGAAGGCAATGCTTAGTTGTCAAGGCTGTAAGATCATAACCTATACTGTGATTTTAAAACCTATATATAAACCCTAACCTATACTGATGAAACAATCCCATGCATCAGTGTAGGTTAGGGGTAGACCTGCTGGAAAGCAGCCTTGAGGAGAACGATCTTGGAGTTCTGGTAGATAGTAAGTTAACCATGAGCCAGCAATGTGCCCTTGTGGCTGAGAAGGCCACTGTTATCTTGGGCTGTATTATGAGGACTGTGGCCAGCAGGTCAAGGGAGGTTCTCCTCCCCCTCTCTTCTGCCCTGGTGAGGCCATATCTGGCATACCGTGTCCAATTCTGGGCTCCCCAGTTCAAGATAGACAGGGAACTACTGGAGAGAGTCCAGTAGAGGGCTACGCTGGGGTGACTGGAACATCTCATGAGAAAAGTCCGAGAGACTTGGGGCTGTTTAGCCTGGAGAAGAGAGTACATAAGAGGAGACATTATCGATGTCTATAAGTATCTAAAGGGGGGATGCCAGGAGGATGGAGCTGGACTCTTTTCAGTGATGCCCAGTGACAGGACAAAGGACATGGGGCACAAGCTGGAACACAGGTGATTCCATCTAAATATGAGGAAAAACTTTACTGTGGGGGTGACACAGAGCTTTTATATAACTTGCAGTAAATATAAGGAGTCTTGTCTCCTATGCAAACCAGGGGTGTACTTTTGATGTTTTTAAACAGCTGACTATAAAATTCGAATGTATTAACAGTTAAAGCAAATGTATTTACATATGGCAAATAAATTACATAAGCTCACAAATGGTACTGACCTTGCAATACCTAACACAGCAAACTTTATGATAAGTGACCTGAACAGATGTGATCTGCCATGGAGCATTGCATTTCCATGCTGAGTACTGGATCATCTAGGATTAATTAAGACTGTGACTTTAACCAGCAAAGAGGAAATGGAACAGTAATCCTTATTCCCTTCTTAAAGTCAATTGTTTTGGGTGGACAAGGTTGAGAGGGCATCAGCTAACTTTTTTTCGATCCTACATTGACTGACAGTGTACTCAGCCTGTGAGAGGCATGTCTTGTAGTCTTCCTTGAAAGACAATGAATTTAATTTAAAGACAGTGAGAGATTAGATGATTAGGCTACAGTAAGCTTGCATTGCATTTCTGCTGGAGTTACTACCCTATAGCTGAGGGTAGTAAGGAAACTTAGGTGCTCCTATCTGCCCTTGTCCAGCTCCTCCAGTCTGTTGTCTAATGTTACCTAGCTAGTAGAGGGTCTGGGCATTTCTTGTAGAGCATACTACCACTTGATTCATCACCAAAAATTGTCACAACTTTAAAATACACTGGAAATTTGTTTTAAAGCTTGTTCAGTGCAGTAAGAAATTCTTCCACCTAGCTAATTGCTGCTTCTCTGCATGCTTAAAGACCTCTGCAAATGTATTGTTCTGAGCGGCAGGTTTAGGCATGATGTTGAATAGTGTTGGATTTTCTTATTGGGGTTTTAAATAAACCAAAGGCTCAGTAGTATTATGTTGTAACCTTGAGCTGAACCAGGCTCTGCTTGGCAGTCAGGATGGAGTCATTCAGACTCACTTCTCAGATGTTGTGGTGAGATCAACAGATTATTGTCTTAGCTGTTGAATTTATTTCAAATGCAGCAGACACATGTCCTCATCCAAACAGTTAATGCCAAAGAACATGGCTGCATTCATGGGTTGAAATACTTGGGAAAAGGGCGAGTGCAGTTTTTCCTTCTCTGAAGCCCATCTGGGTGGCTTTGAACTGTCCTTACTGCTCACTCAGGAGTGCCCAGCTAGGAGCCGTAGTCACGGAGTTGCATGACTCCTGGTTCAGAAAGGTGTTCATGCTGTTTTCAGATGGCACTCTTGAAGCACATTCTGTGCTCGACAGGAATAAAAAACAGCTACCACCTTCTAGCAGGCATGCTGGGTGCCTTGGCAGTGTACGTAGAGCCTAATTAGTCATTCGTCAAGATGACTACTGTTTTACTTGCTTGGCCGGAGGGAGGGTGGCTTTTGGCACGTGTTCAAAATCATTGCCTAAGATAGGCAGGGTTACGGGTGATTTCAGCAGCGCTGACAGTCAGGAGCAGCACAGGACAGCTTCAGCTGCTGAGACTGGAACTTGGCAGGTCTGATTTGGCAAACCAGGCAGGCTGGACCACTTGGACCCGGGCAGGCCAAAGCACTAGAAAGTAAAACTAGAGTTAACAGATGGTAAAATCCAAATACTGAATTCCCTGGACTTAGTTTATTGGTAACTTCCCAAAGATATCTGCAAAATTATTTAAACTTTGCAGGAACACAAACACTTTCAAAGAAAAATAGATCTGCTGCCGCTCTGTAGGGACAATGGTTTTCCAAGTACAGAAAGACCAAAGAGCATAACAGCAGGGGAGCTGACTCCCCTCATGCTGAATTTTTATTTGACCTCTTTTGTCTGCCATGACAGGGTTCTCCTCTAGAAATAAATCTGCAATGCAACGGAAAATGTAATTGCTTTAAATGTGACCCCTTTTTCAGTTGAGAAGCCCATGAATGACTAATGAACATGGAGTGGCTCCTGACTTACTTAGCCACAGGGTCTGGCCTGAAGTTACATGACTGTGCTGTGCTGATTTGTATGACACAAATGAGCTTGTTGATGCATCCTTGCTTTTCAGTCACACCTCTGATTGCAGCGTATGGGCACAGTGACACGATCAGTGAATTGTAGGCACTTCTTCATCTCTCCTGTTCACCTGGATCCTGCCCCATCCTGTCAGGGCCAGTATTCTGTGAGCATTTGAAAACAATATCCCTGTTATTCAACAGTTCAAACCCAAATCCCAATATAAATTCAAAGCCATTTTTTTCTTTTTGGGGAGTTACTTTGCAGCCACATCATCTTGTTGTCATGTGCAGCTATCAAGCAAATATGGTTTGCATTAAAAGCAACATGGAGATTTAGGGATGAAAGCCTAAAGCACTGCGGTTGATCCAGTGCTACAGAATTTGCATAAGTTTGTCACTCCACATGTTTAAGCTGGGGACACAGGCTGAAAACTGCATTTTTCACTTCTAGGCTCAAGGTAGAAGAATGTGTCTTGAAAACACTTTCTTTTGACTTCAGAGGGTCATTAAAGATATGAACACATTCTAATCCTCTTATATTTTCCTCATTAGATTTGGATTACTGCAGCCAAGCAAGGGGTGAAAGCTGGCACATTCTTCTGGTCTGTGTAAGTTCCTGGGGATTTGTAACTAATAATTTAGAATTAATTTGATGCAACTGCTTATTAAGTTATTTGCCTTACTCTGAACATTTGGTAGCTGGGAGACAGTACCTGTCACTCTCACTTGTTTCATTTGTAGTGTTTCTGATAACTAAGGTGACACTACCATTTGCTGCTTTAAGTTCATATACTGATTTTTAGCAGTTGTTTGAAGAAAAGATGTGTGACTATATAAAATATTACTTGGTTTCTTTTCATGGTGTGTTGGTTTGCCTCCTTAGTAATGCTAGCAATGTTACCTAGCCTTCTGACATCAGCAGCCTAACTGACTCAAAAAGCCTAACGGACTCATTCATTTTACAATCCAGTCAGAACTTTGAGTAAGATATCCAATTTCCCTTTCCTAAAAGACAGTTTCGAGGATTTTTGCTGTTTATTCTTCTGTTTAATGGTTCCGGATTGTTTTCCCATGTCCCAACTAAGACGTATCTCCCTAACTGAAAAGGAATGAATTTTGGTAATTGCTGAGTTCTGAGGAATTCATGTGCATCAGTCTATTTCCTTTTAGTGGCAGGACTGCAGGAGCAAAGAGACTGGGCAAAGCATCAGGACTGAAGTACTAAGGGAGTTTGCTTATTTTATTGCCCATCCATTAGGAATAATACTCTTTGCTACTCTAAATATCTTGTGGCATATGAAGGGAATAATAAAGTGTACCATATACAAAGCTGATGATAAGTTTAGGATAGCAAGACAGTTACCTGACAGAAGTCCACTCTGGTGCTCTCAAAACAACAAAAAATAATGTGGTTCCCAAGCTCTGCAACTACAGTCACCATAAACACCCTGCCCAGTGCGTACTTGGGGATATAAAATGTTATGCAATGTGACCAAGGATATGTCATATGAATGACAATAGTAAGGGATTGAGACAGCCACTTTATGTATGAGTGAAATATATTGTTTAATTTGGAACACAGATCTTTTGGGGGGAGAATTTTCAGGCAAACTGTTTTAGAAAAACAGAAGTATTGAAAAACTTTTTAGTCACAAATGACTGAATGGAAGTAATGGATTTTTTTCATATTGCACAATAAAATTTTCAAAATTGGGCAATATCCGAAATTATTATTCCACTTTATGATATTGCCCCGTTTGCAATTTTTAACATAAATTATTGGGTTTTTTAGTGGTTTTACTTCTGAAAATTCTCTGTGTAGTTGGAGACTGATGACCACTGTTGTTCTACAAGGCATTAAAAACTAACAGTTCAAAATGGCATTTGACACCTCTGTTTTTCTGTCACACATTTCCAAGGAGTGCTGAATTCAATTCAGCATGGTGAATGCAAGATGGTTGTATTTGATTCCTGCCTTGGGATTCTGGTATTGATCCAATGGAATTTGTACTGCCTGTGTTACTGTATTAAAATAACTGTGTGGTCACTGAACTAGAGAGCTTTCCTAAGATGAGATATTTGGAAATTTAAGAGCTGTTTATAAGGCTAGTTGTTCACATAGCATGAACTCGAACACCTCAGCAGCCAAGTGAGAAGTCTGAAAATACAAACAGGGAGATAAGGTTCTGTTCTGCAGAGTGAGAAGCTGTCAAAGTTGTGCTGATGGCCTGGAGTTTCAGATGGTTCTGTTCTGATTTGCAGCAGCCTAGCCCTCAGTTTGGTTGCTGTTAAGTCAATGGGAACTTTTCCAGTGTCTTCAAGATTACCAGAGCAGGATGGTTGTTTAACCTGTACTGATGTGAGCAGTCTAATGTTTTTTACTCATGCCAGCTATCCAATGGCAGCACCACAGTGCTGGGTTAAAGCTCCCGGAATGGATCATCATTCACAGCTATTCAGAACAGTTAGATTTACTGCCTTGAGTTCTGATGCCAGTTGCAAACTTTTAATCATCTTTCTGTTGGAGTATGTGGACATCCAGGAGGATCTGAAGTGATTCTGTTTGAAAAATAAGAAAATAAGTATCAACCAAGAAAGATGATATGGCATGCTAAAAACAGATAATGTTATTAGGATTGATTTTAAACACTTTAGAATCAGTTCATAGGAAGACTTTGTTGATGCATTTTGTATTCTGTATATATAACAAGGTATATTTTTGTATTTTGTGGTCCAGTGTCATTCCCCACGAGCGCAGAATATTAACAATACTGCAGTGGCTAACCCTTCCAGACAATGAAAGGTAATTCACTTACTGTTATCTGCTGTTGGATAACTGCTAGTTTTTCTTCTCCTTAAAAGAAGCTGAAAGAGCAAGGGAAAATTTAATTCAAAAAATAATTTTTTTGTGTTACACACATCACAGATTTAAGAATTTGTTTGGAGTTTGTGTTTAGTTTGGTTGGTTCGTTTGGTTTGGTTTGGTTTGCTTCTTTACCTAAGGTTTTAACCATCAACATTTTGATTCTTCTCAATAAATGTATGGTATATTTACTTCTTATCAAGAAGCATTTAGCTACATGGATTAACTTGGATTGTTCTTATCCTACTGAGTCTAATATGGTTTTACAACCTCACAGACAATGGCAGTTGCAGAACTGTACCCTGAGGACTGGGAAAATGTTAAGATTTTAATTATGAGTATTTTTTAGTACAAGAGTTCCCACATGCTGCTGGCTGCCAAGCTCAGGCAAGCTGCTGTTGTGATCTCTCCTACAAGACTTAGAAAGAGTGTGTGTCCTCAGATGGTACCCATGTGCCTCCCTGCATGTGTTCTTGGATTTAATAAAACTGTAGAACAACTAATTGCTTAATCATACCATGGAAACATATGACAGAGAAACAGTTCTTTTTCCATAAAGCCAACTCTCATTGGAAGGTTAACTTAATTTGACTTGACATAACAAGTCTGAATTTTTTGTTGTTGTCAAAGGAAAGCTATCCTGAACAAGACCTTTCTTTCTTTTTCTTTCTTTCTTTCTTTCTTTCTTTCAGGCCTTATGTTTATGCTTTCTACTCTGAGCAACCAGACACTGCTGGACACAGATACGGTCCTTTCAACTCAGAGGTTAGTACAGACTTTCTTCTGCAGAAAAAACACGTGTCTCAAATAAGTTTTTGAGTGAGTAATTGCCACTGCTCAGGAGTAACATTTTTAGCAACTATTTTTGATCCATTCCTGCAGTATGCTTCCCCTCTGCCAGAGAAAGCAAAGTTATTGTCTAACAGATTTATCATGTGAGATTCACTTCTGAGAGGAGGAACTGCCTGTGCCTTTCAGGAGGTTATTGCTCTGTGTGATGCAATGATACAAATGGAAAGATTTGTTTGGCAAGAACTAGAGTGCAAGACATAATGTAACTTTCTTCTATCAATTTATCCTTCTTAAAGGTAGTAAAAATATAATGCTGGAAATATTGAGGAAAAATGCAGAGAAGAAAAAGCTTTCTTTAAAGCTGACAGCCTGCAGTTGCCAAAGTAATAATTCCAGCCTGTCGTGACTGTAAGAAGCTGCTATTTCCAGTTTCGTACAGGCCCTACAGGGTTTCAGGAAGCTTTGCCAGTACCATTCCCCCAGGACTAGAGTGTTGAGTTTGGAAAAAATTTCGAAGCATCATAAGGTATTTTTATGAAAAATTATGTGCAAAAGACTACTGTAGTTTAACCCCTTGTTTGAGCTTTGGGTAGCTGAATGGGACTGATGAGTAGTGCTGCCCTACCTGCACTGTCCAGGTAACAAGGACTTAAAGACTACACACATGTCTGGGAACTGTGGAGAGCTAAAGTAGATTCTGCACTCAAATATCCTAGTACTTCAGGTGGCTGGGATCTGGCATCTCCAGTGATCTCTGACATCTGGCAAAAGTCCCCTAGTTTCAGTGCAAATATGTGCCTGCAGATTGTCATCTCAAGACTTTGGGAGTTTTTATACATATTTTTTAAAAGGTAAACAAATGTTTGCAAATCTTTCAAAACTGAGGAGTGTATCAGATATCTGCCCTTTGGAAGGTAATACAAATCTCCCTGAACAGCCAGGTATCCAACAGTAGTTTCTTACTTGTTTGGTATACATCTGATAGCTGTTCTCCACTGGAGAAGAGTCCAGAGAAGCAGCATTGATCTTCCTTTAGTATGCTTGAGTCACTGCAGTTGTTAAATAAGGTTATGAACTTGCTGTGGGTAGCATCCCAGCTGAAAAAGTGTGAGCTGTGGTCCCAGAGCAGTGGATGTGAGGAATTATTCCAAACCAGCACTGAAACACAATACTGGATAGGAAGAAGTAGTCCTTTTTCTGATAGAAGGTGACTAAAATCTGCCAACACTCTTGTTAAATTGGCAGGCGTTGGTATGTCTCCATGTTGTCATTTGGGTCAGAACAAGAGAGGTGTCTGTCTCAAGGAAGATATTGGTAATGAGACCTCTCTGATTCAAGGAAATATTATTACTCAGTGATGCTTTATAGTTCCTCTTACTGGAGTCTTACAAGTATTATGTGTGTCTTACAACTGACAACTCTATTTACCTATAGACAACCGCTTCCTTCTGAACAGAGTTCTGGGGCACTTCCCATGGACTTAAAGGAGAATATGAAGATGACATTGAATTTGTTCTTTAAATTGTAGTCTTTAGCAAACCAGTTTAGCATCCAAAGTGGTAATCTAGTTTCAGGTTAATCACAACAGTCTAAAAAGTAAAGTATAATTACTGTTCAGGCGTTCTTCTGGATGGTTATCTGAAGATTGACCTCTAATTGCAAGGCAAAGCGTAGGCTCTTGATAAGTGTGAATAAGTAGCATATAAAGGTTTTACAAATTAATCGATTTATAGTACTTGTGTTAAACATAAGAAAAGCATGAAATTGATTTACAACAAATTGAGAACAGACAAGTTAGCAGGCGATCATGTACGGGCTTGCAGTTTGAACAGTGGACATAACTTTGTGAATGGAAATTTACAGAAATTAACATGGCTGTATAAGTGTACAGATGCTGAGATTTGCTACAGGCCTGGTTTCAGGATAGAAAAGCTAGGAAGTATTTTATGTTGTTTCTCTTGACACCATTTTCAATATATTTTTAGGAGCTATGAAATTTCCATAAATCAGCTAGGAAGAAAATCCTCAGAGGGATCCCTTTCAGCTGCTTTCCTGATACCAAGAGCACAACCTCCCTATGAAATCATTCTTTTCTTGTGTACAACTGGCAGCAGTTAGACAGTTGGAGTGGAACTGACCGTTTTTCTACATGCAAAGGCAGATGAGACAAACAGTAATGTTTAAAAACAAGCTCTTAACAATTCCATGTTATATTTAAGATAGGCTTCTTATTTTTTCTTTTGAGGAGTGAAGATTTTGAGTTTTCTTGCTGCATTTAGTAGCTTGAGGAATAGTTTTATAGCTTGAAAAGCTCCAAATACTACAAATGTCTGTTAAAGTGAATGCTTACTAGACCTTATGATACTAAACAGTGTTCTACATGTATTTTAAAGGTATAATCTTAAAGATCTAATGGCATCCATTACTGATAATTTTCAGCTTTCAGACTTCAGCAAATGGCACTTAGAGCTTCACAGGAGATGCACAACAGCCTATCTGCAGTGTCTTAAAAGTTAGAAATAAAGGGACTTAGATGCACTTAAAATGTATTGGTGAATTGCCAGTGGTGTTGGTAGAAATGGAATACAGATTATGGCCACTGTCCACTAGTGTACCTTTGCATGTCCCCTAACATTATAAATTTCAGTGTAAATGAGTTTCTTACCTAGGTTTTAGGGTGTTTTCTGTCTTTTGGTTTTATTTTTCTTTTTTGTTTTGTTTTGGTTTGTTTGTTTGTTTTTGTGGGACACGAATGAACTTCTTAGGAAGATTCCATTTCCAGGAGTAGTTATGGGAGTTATCAAATATGTGCTTGCTCTTGATTTATTCTGCTTTTTTTTTTTTTTTTTTTCTTTCCTTCTGTGCTTTTGCAGTTGAACTCTGGTAGGTTGGTTCATCCGGGTCAAGAAGCAGAGCTTTGGCTGACTAGTTACCCTTGTGATGTTACAGTTCCCTTCTGTGAGTGGGGAGGGATTTGTTTTCCTCCTCCATAACTCTGTTCTGACTCTTCTCAAGCAAGACTAAGATTTGGCTGGTTAATAAGAACTTGGCTTTTTATTTATTATTTTTTTCTCCTAGCTAACTTTTTTTTTTTGAAAATAAAATATTCTAGAAATATACTACCATAAGAGCTTTAAAATACATCAAAATCTGACATTGCTAAGCCGTTCCTGCTGCTCCTCTAACACGCTGTCTTGAGACGGCCATTTTCAGTATTGAGACCTGAGTCTCCTGCGCTCGCGTGTTTCTGGCATTGTGGAGCTCTGTCTGAGCTGATTCAGAGACAGTAAAATGAGAATCCTTCCTTTCCCTGCTGCTCCTCTCATCAGGACTGCACAAAGCTTGAAGCATTTTAAAAACAGAAAACTCTGGTGCTGCTTTATTAAAATGCCTTTCTGGAGAGAGACGAATGAGACTGGACTAGAATCTCCTTTCCAGCTGCTTGCCTTGGAAGCAATGAAACAGCATGGCAGATGGTAACATCCCCTTCCTTCCCTTCCCTGTTTATGTAGCTCTGTAACTGAACAACTGTGAGAAGCTGCCTAAGTACATAGAAGTTAAATACCATCATAAATCTCTGACTCTCCTGGAGCCTGCTCAGCATGCTGCATTATATGCAGCATCTCGTAGTTACTGTCCCCCAGTGGGCATCATCTCTCAGTTCTTCACAGGCAATCCAAAGCAGTGCCAAGAGCCTGTGACTTGTGTTGAAGTCAGTGAGAGTGGTACAGTTTAAAATTATGAGCAAGCTGATTAATGGGATTGTAGCTTTTCCCAGATATGTCTTCATCCCCCCCCCCCCCCCCCAAAAACATCCCAGGTATTTGTGCATTTATGAACAATAACATTACCTACTAAGATGCCACACTGAAAGTGCTAGGAAATTAAATTTTCAAATTGCCCATAAAGCTGGTAACAAGGCAGGTAATAAGGTAGCAGTGAAGCCCTGGGTGATTTGAAGACTATAAGCTCTCTGATATCTGAGTCTCACCTTCATAGCTTTCTCCTGCAGACCTGCAGTCCCCAAGTAGTGGCTAGTGGGGTTGTGGTGAATTCAGTGGGGTACATGTCCTGGCACACAACGGTGACATGTACTAATGCTACCAGTGAGGGCACTTTGTGTCACTGATTCTGCCAAACAGCGGGTGTGGAAAACCTTACAGAAAGCCATTTGGACCGGACAGGCTCTTGTACTCATATCTGAACCATGACTCAAGTGAAAAGTTGTGGTTCCACCAGTACTCTATCCCAGATACTCATTAAATTGTATGCAATGAATTTTACTTAAATTGAAATTAAATTTACTTAAATCTTGATAGTATTAATGGATTAATATTTGATCAATAACCACCCCTCTTAACTATGTATTTTCAAAACCAGAAGCCCCACCTATCTTCTGAAACACCAATGTCATTTGCTTTTATGCTGTCCGCTCTTGTAACTGCTGTTCTGCTTTCAGTACAATTTGGTGGATTCCTCCTTAAAAAGAGAGAGATTCTAAATTGTCCAAAAGCCTAAGTTTTTGAAAAGGCCACAGCATTTATGCTTCAGTATTATCTGGCACAGGTAGATTTACTATCTGATGTGAGTTGGGACAGGCTCTTTTTCTGAGTCCAGACATCTCTCCCCGCCAGTACAGGAGAGTAGTTATGGCTCCCCTCTTACTCCGCCTAAGGGACCTAAGAGAAAGCTTCCTCCTAAGAGGAGACAGGAAACACCAGTTGCAGCTCCAAAGAAAAGAAGAAGAAAAGTACATAGAGTGGATCAATATGCTGCGGAAGCTCGTCGGAAGAAAGTAAGTTTACATATGTTCCAAAATGTTATGATGGAAGTGCCACTTTTTAGGCACTACTCTAGCTTTGGTTTTTTTTTTTTTCAACTTGGGAGTTCACTCCATGCTTCAGGTTGGGATTTTGCGGACAAAACTTCTATAAATGTACTGAAAGACCCAAAGGAAAGCAGCCAAACGAGACCCAAGTCTTCTGGGAGCTATGTTTTTCTTGTTTCAGACTCTGTTTGCATTAGGGAAAGTCGTCTTTATAATCTCTCTGTATCAGCTGGAGGCAATGTCAGATGAATCCCTGGGAAGACACTACAAGTGTTGCTAACTCTTCTGAGCTATTACAAATCCTGCAATATGTTGTAGCCTCCTTAACTTCCCAGCTCTTGGAAGCCTGGTGATTATCTGAGATTGAATGTCTAGTCATCATAGTTGTGGAAAAGTCCTGAAAATGTGACTGATAAAATCTAAAAGGAAAAGAACTTTAAAAAGTCGTTTTTTTTAAAAAATATGTTTTTGAGCCAGTTTCTGAACTTTGGAGTATAAGATATTCTTGATTAGATGATTTCTGAATGCTGTATTCACAGTAGAAGTGGTGCATGTACTCTATTTTCACAAGAAGAAAGTCAAACAGAAATTGCTTTACGAGGAAAAGGTGCAAGTGGAGCACATCTTTGATGTGCTGTCTTTCTCCACCTGGCATTAACACACACACATACTTATGTATATTATAGACCACTTTGGTATTATTTTCATGTCAGAAATTTAACTAAATATTCAAAAATTCTTCAAATAAACAGCCTAAATATATCTCCTTTAGGCCTTAAACACAAAACCCTTGACACTCCACTATATCCTGTAAGAAACTTTAGACATTTTCCTCAGTAGCTTTTTTTATGGGGGTGTTTTACGACTTGTTGCATGACTTAATTTAAAACAGTTATTTTGAGGCCAGTTCTTTAAGTGTAAAGACATGTCAGACAGGCACATGTAAAAATTATCAGGCATAAGAACACAGGAATTTTTCAGAGACCTTTTAACACAGATTTACCTGAGAGGAGGATGGATAACAGCTATGGATGATATTTCATTTGTCCTTCATTTGTCATTCGTCATTCCAAGTTATACCCTTCTAAATGAAGTACTGTATAGCTTATAACATTCCTACTGATGTAAGCATATGTGACTCCTTTTTTTCTTACTCTGAATAAAAGGTCATCCAAACTTACCTTGCTTTTCCTGATAAGTAAACTGTGAACATTTATCACTATTATTTCAGAAAAAAATCCCCAAACATCCTAGTGTTAGATAATAGTTCCCATCATATTTGCAAGCAAACTTTTGGTGCTGTTTGAGAGCAATGGAATATGGTACAGGCTGGATGCTACCAATTAAAAAAAACAAAACAAAACAAAACTAAACTAAAGGATAAAGTGAAATTCTTTCTTCCTTCCAGTTGAGTTTATTCTAAGGGAGAATGGAGGACAGAATCCAGTTGCAGTCTGTATGTTTCAGATCCCTTATGCAATGCTGTCACAATAATACCAACTCTTTGTTGCAACACCATCTTAGAGATCCAGACATCTTGAAAGATAAAATGGGTCTGTCCAGATTTACAGAGTCTTGATATCTATGTATTAGGTGAAGACAGGTATATGCATGAGTTTTATTTGTTTAACAATAACTCTCTGGAAGTTACATCACACCATTTGGGGAAAAACTTAAAGGAATGTATAGAATAATAAAAGGCATCTGAATTTAAAAATTGGAGACAGAAAGCAATGAGATGAAGAAATGCTGTTGAGGGCCTTTCTAAGAGGTGCTTTGAACAGAGTCAGGTAGTGAAAACTGCAGAGCTGAAGGGATTTTCCTATGTGAGTGTTTTGTTTCTTTGAAAACCAGGGTTTTTCATTTGTATTTACTTTCTTACAGTTTTGGAAATGTCTCTGAAGGTTTACAGATTAAATCGATGAATCATGTAGCTAAGGAAAATGACCATCATTCATGAATCCTTGAATTCTTGAAATCTCTTGAAGTTGCTCTTGTATTTAAAGAAGCCTGAAGCCTGATGACAAACATTAATGGGAAATCCATCTGGATTTCTAGCTTCCTTGAATAAGCTTTGGATTCTGAGTAAAAGTTGTATTTCCCTATATGATTGATGTTACACAAATAGTTTCATAAAAATGGAATTCCCATTCCTTGAAGAAGTTCTTTTTATTTGAGAGTGGAAGAATGCTGAGACAGACATTTTTCTTCCTTCCTTCCTAAATTCAAAATGTTTCAAAGTTGACTTTGTCTACTTAGGCTTGCCTGAATTAAAATATTTCAAAATTTCACCCTTTGCCTGAGCTATTTCCATATGTTGCAGAAACTGTTCCTCATCTTCCTTGTGCTGATTCCATCTCCCATGAGATGCTTCTCTGTGTATTTGTAGAGACATATGGGAGATGACGTTTCCTCTCTCATCTTATAACCTATCAGAATCATCTAACCTCCATCCCTTAATGACTCAGGCAGAGGGAAAATTTCTGAACCGTTTCTTTCTGGGTCACACTAACATGATGTTTATTTTTACTCCTCAGAAAATTCTGCCCAAATCCTTTTTTTCTGATCCAGAATTTTTTAGCATTCTGTTTGTCACTCGGAGGATGTTTTGTTGCAGAAACTTGGACCAGCCAAATCAAACAGAAAAGTGAGGAGGAAGTTGGCATATAGTGACAAGAAATGTTTTCTTCTCAAAACCAAAGCAAAATCTGAGTCCTCTGCCTAAAATCTTACTGTAAAACGTTTCCCTTTTCTGACATCTAATAAAAAAATGCTGCACTTTCTTATAGCTGAAAACATAATCCTGTGAACATGCCTTGGTGCTTTCTGTTTTGTTTCTTAATGAAAAGGAAAGTTAAATGAAAAAATCACAGCAGTGTATCCATGTCTTCTGGGCCTTGCTGACAACTCTTGCCTTTGAAGCTGAAGAATGCTTTCTCTGAGCCCCTTGTGCTACTCAAGTGACTTGAATGTTGTCATCCTAGTATCAGATGTCCTTTGAAGGGAATTTCATTAAATGACTTGGCATATGAATCCCCCATCCAAAGCTTCATTTCATGTTCATCTTTTGACTAAACTATAGCCTTTTAAAAGCACTGCTATTTATTTATAAGAAACAAACCAAACCCCAAGGTCACATACATTTTTCTAACATCTATACTTTGTTTTACCAAATGT
The DNA here is from genome assembly GCA_027560015.1 of Chloroceryle amazona. Lineage (NCBI taxonomy): Eukaryota > Metazoa > Chordata > Aves > Coraciiformes > Cerylidae > Chloroceryle > Chloroceryle amazona. The sequence goes on from JANHFX010011354.1 coordinate 84,673, forward strand.
ATATATATGTGTCTATGGGATGCCTAGGATCAGCCATAAAGATCTGCTATCTTGTGTCAGCATCTCAGCAAGGCTTTCTCATAATGAAATCACAGTGTGGATGTAGGAAAGGAAATGGTATAATAATTGTAGGTGTGACAGCTCAGCCAAGGCTTTGCCTCTTGACCTGGATCGTTATCCCATCACAGTTTTGCCAAAGGACCTCCATTTGTAGAAGAAGGGAGAACATTGTAATGACAGAATTAACTGTTTTCTTTTCTGCTTATTTATACAGATGATGGTGAATCCCCTGAGAGAGATTGACAAGATAGTAGGGCAACTAATGGATGGATTGAAACAGTTGAAACTACATCGATGTGTCAATGTCATCTTTGTTGGTGATCACGGTAAAATAAACAATATTCTGTATCAGTATATAAATGGTTGAGTAGTGAAGCTGTGCATAAAAGGTGATGGAAATTGAAAATTCCATTCAAGGTATTTTTGTGTTGATTTTTTCTGGTAGTTTAAATCCCCCCAAAAGCCAGTTGACATAGACTAGCCATTCAGCTTACCTGTTAATTGTCATTGGAGGACACTTCTCTTTCATAACACTGGTCTGGGTATTTACATCTCCCTTCAGAGTTTCTCAGAGCTTGACATTTTTGGATCACATACGAGTGCCTTGCATGCATTGCGAGGCTATGTGCCTAGAGTAATCTTTTTGGCAATTTTTATGGAAGGAAACAATTCAGTAGAACTGTTCTCCTTTTCTTGAGGAGTAGGACTTTTGAGCTACACAGTTCAATAGCAATTAGTGGGTCAAGTTATCTTTCTCCTAGTAGAAAAAGACTGGAAAATCTGTAAGGGACTGTTTCCAGACTGGATGGAAAATGTCATCAAATTAGTGGAGGAAGGAGGAAAACTGTAAAACATAATTCAGAGTCAAATGGGGTCACCCAAAAGCAGAGATACTATTTGGTAGGTCTTACTGTTTCAGACATCAGAAGAAACTTTACAATAGAAGAAATACTAGCAAAGACAAAATAAAAAGAAAGTCTTATTAAAGAGAAATGTGACCATGTTTTAGATAAACCTGCTTTTGCATAACTTTTTAACGATGCTGCCTAAGGTCCTGTTCTGTTCATGAAAGTCTCACAAGAACTGCAACATTAGCAAGAGCATGGCATATGCCTCCTTTCTGGATGCTGAGAGAGAAGGGTAAGGGGCAGGACGGATTTCCAGGTGAGGTGTTTTGGTGCTGAGAACTGCCTGTGACCGGCAGTGCATTCCTCCACATGACAAATGGCTGTAGGAGAGAATTGTTTATCTGCAACTGCCTTGGAACAGACCGCCACCAGACAATACCTTTTGTGTGCAACTTCTCTTAAAATCTTTAATTTAAAAAAATAATTATTCCAAAGTAGTACACTAAACTAGAAACAGGCTTTGATTTTTCCATGAGCTTCGTTGGGACATGTGTCAGTGCACACTGGTATATGTGGTGACTATTTCTACGACACTGATACTGATATTTCTTGTGTGTGGGCAAGTGCTAAAATCACCCCTTATTTGTCTCCTACCAGTGATGCTAGAATTAGATGACTGGAAGAATATGAATAAGATTAGTAATCCAAAAGAAAAGAATGCATGGGCTGTTTGGAGTCTCTTTCTGTGCTATTTTGGACAGTGTGTTTATTTTCAAGCTGGATTAATTTTGCATTTTCCTTCTGCAGGGATGGAAGACACTACTTGTGAAAGAACTGAATTTTTAAGCAACTATCTGACAAATGTGGAAGATATAATTTTGCTGCCTGGATCTTTAGGGCGAATTCGCCCTAGGTCTAGCAATAATATAAAATGTAAGTTAATTTAATTGTACCCCTTATGTGGTGAGAACTAGAGTCCATCCCTTCCTTGGGTTTATGTAGTCCAAAGGGTGTAAGTTCACAGGTATCAGTGAGACATTCAGAGGGAAGCCTGTTGAAGACATCTGCTTGCTCCCTTCCAGGTCAATAGTTCACAGCCTCCACAGTTATGTCAAGCAGATGGCTGAAATGTTCTGAGTTAAACCAAATCCTTTTATAGGAAGGAGAAGTGGGAATTCTTGAAGCCAGTTTCACACACCAGCTTACATGTCATTGAGAGTTTATTCATGCACTTCTACTCTCTGTCAACAAAAATGGGAATTGGGTGATCTTAGAACTGCACAGATTGGATATAAAAGATGTGTGTGGTACCTTTTCTGAGATAACGGAAAAGTGAATTGTTAATTTTCAATTCAGTAGTCCTTCATACTTCTGGCACAGAGGAGAAACAGCATAGGTTGCTGAAGAGCAAGCAACAGGCTGGGGAAGTTGAAGGATATAAGGGAGCTTTATGGCATGCAATCAGGGCCAATGTTGACAATAAAACTTGCTGCTTCTTTGTACCACACTGTTAGAAATTCACCCTGACTTGGAGTTTGAAATTAGCTGATTTTGAGAACACTCAGGGCTCAGGCAAGAGTCTTCTGGTAACTCTGTAATTTCTTCTAACTCTGTAATTTACAAGCGTTACAAACCCAGCTGCAGCACCCTGGCTGCTCTGGTTCAGCATACCAGGGCAAATCTGCCTTTGCCAAAAGTTTAAGCTATCATGCAAACTGTGAATTTACAAAATAACCATAAGTACCTATGTTTTTTGTAACCTGGTGTTTGCTAGAGGGAAAGATCAAATAACTAGACAGACAACTGACCCCTCATAACACTTCAAATAGACTTAGGTTGAGGACAGATTTCACAAAAAAAGAATTTATATTTGAAGAATAAATGTTTTCAGAATAAGAGAAATCATAAGACTGTAGTAAAACTTTCTTAGCTGTTCATTTATGTATGCATTTATTTTTCTATAAACTATTTTATCTGTGTATTTATGCTCTAGGTATATGGGATGAGTGTGTAAAGATCTGTTGAAAATAGTGCATACATTGATAAAACTTACTAGACTAGCACAAAGACTGAATTCCTACACTTCAGTCTGCTGAAAACTTTCACTTCTGAGAAGGTTTTTTAAAAATGTTCATTCAACCCTTGAATTCCCAAATTGCTGAGAAAAAGTAGTTTTCTTTGGAGGATAAATGGCAGTATCTTCCAGAAACATCAGCTAGTCTGACTGACCTCTGAGTCATACTACTGGTTTTCCTGCAATACCAGTTTCTTCTTCTGGCCTCTGTCCACAGCTTACTAGTTTTGAGTATTTGCAATTGCTTATAAATCAACAGTTTGAACATAGAACAAAGAAGCATATTCCTTAGCTTTAGAACTGGGGTTTTCCCCTTTAAATGGCAAATTACCAACTTTATTCCTCTTCCATTCATATTCCATAATACTGCATCAATACTGCAGACACACCATTGCAATGAATAAGCCTATAGCTTGTGTTTCGAGATTTTGAGTTCATTCCAAGCTCAGCAAGATCATACTTCAAGCAACAAAACCAATAATAAGCAAGAGATTTTAATTTTGTAAGATTTTCTGTTTTGGTTTTTTTTTCCTCAGGACTGGTAAATGCTTCCTCCACCCCCACTCTGGAAGTAAACCGAGTTACTGTTGACTAGTGCTTGTTTTGGGCTTTCTACATCTTGCATGTCCTTTTAATAGTCCAGAGATGTATCCAGAATATTTTACCGTGGCTTTTCATTTACTCTGCAGTAGCCTATGAAATATGTGAAATGTTAAAGAGGAAAAAAAAAAAAAGCTACATATTTATCTAACTGGTACTAAGGAAGTGCACTGTTGCATTCAAATGTGCTTTCAAATATCTTCAAGGAAAGTCTTTGTGTTTGGGGATGATTTTCTATTTTAAAGGAAAGTACTTAAAAGACTTGAAAGTATATGTTTTCAGAAAATAGAATAAATATGAGGCTAAATCCCAAACCATAAACTGCCTAAGCAACTACAGTATCACTAAGTAAAGGGTATAGAGTTAAACTTGAGTTCATTTTCAGGATATCTGATATATACAGTGTACTTTTAGCAGAGATCAGCCAACTTTTAGGAAGAATGTTTCTGTAAAATTACATTATTACCTTGTTTTTTCTTCTGCAAATAGTGATTTTTTTCCCTTTGTTTAACAGATGACCCGAAAGTGATTGTTGCTAACCTTACAGTAAGTATTTAGGGCTGGGAGGCACCTCTGGCTATACTGTACTGCTCACTTCACATCTTAATTTGGGGCATTATTCAGCATTTTCTCCTCACTCCTTAAGCAGGAAAACCAACCATTAACATGAATAAAGAGTGTTAAATGGTGCCCTTCATGAGTACAGATTAATGGTTGTCATAGATTCCACTGTTTGCTGCTGTAGTAGCTTTTATAACCTTTTTGGGCAGTGCAAAGCCAGAATCTCCCTGACCATCCTGAATCCCTGAATTGAGTCTATTTATTCATTCCTTCAGAAATGGAAAGTAATCTTTTAGGGTAAATATTTTACTAGCACTTTGAAGATGCTGAAGAAGTTCATTTGATAGCCTTCAACTATAACCTTGCTTTTAATGGAAAAAAAAAAAGTGTTTAAAATAAAAGCTAATTTAAAAAAATATCTCGGATGTTGTCACCAGATGGCTTTAAATATATTTGCAGATGAGATGTATTTTGAGCATTCAGCTTTCCTCTGAAACGTAAGCTTTGGTCTGTGAGCTAAGTAAGTGTGATGTTTTGCGTGATGCTTTCAGAAAGACTGTCAGGAAGATGAAGCTTTCCAGATACATCTTTGAATGACTCCTAGGACCCTGGTGAATACTGCACAGACCATGTGCTCTAGATGTACAGTTTGTTGCCAAGACATTATCAATAATGACATTAAAAGCTTGATCTCTGTAGTTCAAGGTTTTATACGCATCTGAACTGACAGCAGTGTCATTTTTAATCATTTATTTTTCAGTGTAGAAAGCCAGACCAGCACTTCAAGCCTTACTTGAAACACCACCTGCCTAAACGCTTGCACTACGCTTACAACCGAAGAATTGAGGATGTCCATTTACTGGTGGATCGCAAATGGCATGTGGCAAGGTAAGGTCTTGCTTTTGCTTCCACCCTGGTTTCCAGCCTGTTTTTTTTCTGAGGAAACGAGACACCTGGGATTCTTCTGTCTGTCAGCATCCTGCTCCTGTACCCTATGAGCAAGAGGAGCTTTGAACTCCTGCTGAGGTTCAGTCACATTTGGTGCAGGGGGATGTGGCTCAGAACAAAAAATTGTTTTAAAGTTTGAGAAAATCAGTAGCTGAGCAGAAACCAAGGTTGATTTCCTCAAGCTATAAGGTTGTTGACTGATTAGCTCAAATATAGTTGCTGATAAGCTTTTTTAATGAGGTGCAAGCTTATTCCAACTAGGAAAGAAGGAATATGGAAGGAAGGGGAAGGTCTCTGTGACCAGGGTCGAGTGGATGCAATGAGTTAAATTGAAAGAAAATGGAGATACTGGCACAGTAAGTGAATGCCTGAGAACATGCAGACAGGTATGACAGGGTCTCCATCAAAGTGTTGGCAGTGTATTGTGTTGCAAAACAAATCCACAGAAAACCAGGATGCTTTTGCTCAAAGAAAATGCTTTTTGGGGTTCTTCTTTTCCATATGCCTCCGGATTTTCAGTTATAAAGTATGGACAATTGTTAATATTCATATTTCACTAAAAATGAGCAAGAGAAAACAAGTTGGCACATGTACACATATACAGCATGAACCTGAGAGGAGTAGCCTTTGCTTATGAATTATGCACCCCTTTCCAGTTTAGTATATTTTCTTGTTTCAGTATTTTGACACATATTGTGTATTACAGTATGAGAACAGCTGGGTCTCCATGCATAAAGCTGACTCAGTGTTTCTTGGAAGATGACACAGCTTTTGGCTCATGGTAGTCTGTTATAAGCTTTAAATTACAGTAGGATTTTTTTGCCCATATAGCTGCCAGGCAAACATACGGTGTGTTGTAAGTGCCTTTTGACATCTGTACTTATCTTTCCATGAATTATGCAAGGATCACTCTACTGAAGCAGTGAATGAGAAACCCCAATTGCATTCTTGCATAACTCCACTAGCTGGCTGGCCGGCTGCCCCGTGCAGTTTCTGTGGAGAGGGTTCATGTACTTTCCAAAGAATCATAGTCTGAATTTTAGGCCTATAAAAGTTTTCATTTTAAGAATTTTACTGGAACTGATGGGATGACCCAAGTTGATTTCCATTTAGTGATTTCTTATTAACTGCATCTGACTTTGGCTTATTTATTGATTACATTTTCTGAAATCTCATTCACTAATAATTAATTTGTAATGTAAATATATTTCATTGCATATTCATGGGCAGGAAAATGGTAGTTGCAGGCCTGATTGCTGTAGCTCTAGCGATTTACAAGGCCAAAATCAAACTTTGGCTGAGTTGCAGATTGCAGATGATGAAATTAATTTGTATGCAAGTATTCCTGCACATGGCCCTCATAAAACTCTAAAAAAAAAAGTACTCTGGAACAAGATGGTATTTATAATACCTATGATGCAATACTTATTTTTCCACATATTTGGTGAAAAACAATGCTCAGTAATAAGCTGATAATTAGTGTTCCTATGATACAGCACTTGTTTTCTCTGCTATTTATCTTCACTACAATCTTTCTCTTTTCCCTCCAGCTTTGTTTCTGCTACCCATTTTTGTTTATTGTGAGGAAGGTAAACAGGTGGAAAACACTTCACAGCATGACATTTGTGGCATTGTAACATCACAAAAGTGCTTTCTTAGAAGCCTCTGTTGACCTTTTGAGAATTTTAGAAGAGTATCTCCAAAATGCCTCCAGTTTGTAGGAGATGACATGATGTGAGAAATTCTGAGAAAATAAGTAGTTGCTAAGGTTGTCATCAGTGAGTAAGAGTTGGCTCTTAGGTTTGCACCCTCATATAGAGGAAGCAGAGGGAGAAATCCTGAGGTTATTGAATGAGCCTACAGTCCCCACTCCTGCTATGAAAGATGGATAAGCAATGCACTGCCTTGTATCCTTATCCTACCCTCAGAGTGCATTGTCAGGTCAGCCACCCTACCTATGCCTTTTAGGAAATGTTTTAATATTTTTTCACTTTAGGAAAGCTGTGGACGTTTACAAGAAACCAACAGGAAAATGTTTTTTCCATGGAGACCATGGCTATGACAACAAGATCAACAGTATGCAGGTATAAGCAGTGCAATAACTTCTGCAGGAGGGTCATTGAAGGCAGAAGAAATTGGGGGTCTCATAAATGGGAATGTTCACTATAATTATACTTTTTAAGGCTTTTCTTTTATATTCTTCTCTCTTCCTTTTTTTTTTTTTAAGACTGTCTTCATAGGTTATGGCCCTACATTCAAATACAAGACCAAAGTACCTCCTTTTGAAAATATTGAACTTTACAACATCATGTGCGGTAAGCTACCTGCTCAAGAAGTTGCAAGAGAAACATGCTATTGTAGCTAATAGGGCATCCATGAGTTCCTGCCGTGATTCTCTCCCAGTCCCCCGTTCTCAAGCAATTCCCTTTTGGCCAAGAAAGCTGAAGGCACTTCTCAGGGGGCTCAGTTTGCTCTACACTAGCATCTGGCCAATAAAAGGGTTACCATACTTTTGCTGCATGCAGCTCGGCAGAGAACTAATACACACCACTGTGGTGTGTAGTGCCCACCCTTCAGCAGTCTAGGAAGGAGTTTTCTGTTCAGAGATGGCTTCTGCACCTGCATGTCTCATGGAGAAGCTCAGAGGCATCACTTAGTTTCCTGTGGTGTCTTTTGTTATGATCATGTTTCCTGAACTCATACTGTAGCCATGAAGAAGAATCTAATGATGTGTACAGGTATTCATTAGGATCTTGAATACTGATTTTCCAGGCCAATAGAACTTTCAAGCCAAATGTGTAATTCAGTTATTTATTTTTTTTCCCCCTACATGAAATACCAAAAAGGTAATTATCCCTTATATATAAAGCAGGAACTAATAACACTGTGCTCTAGGTGGTTGATGTAAGGTCAGCACATTGACTGTAGGTTTGCACTAGAAGCTGCAGGATTAGTTGTAGTAAAACTGTTTTCCAACGTCTTGATAGAAATTAACCTTTTTGTCATAAAGGCTACGATATTATTCAGGCAGCATCTTTAATTTTATTATCTGTACAAACAGTTAGTATTTTTATTACATTAAGAACATTCATTAACATGTCGTGGGTGTCAGCAGTATTGCAAATAAAAGCCTTAGCTTGGTAGGGATGCTGCTGAATACGCATTTGCAATCTAACCATCATTCATTTGTCGTTGATGGTTTCATAGATCTGCTTGGATTGAAGCCTGCTCCAAACAATGGTACCCATGGAAGTTTAAATCACCTGCTGAGAGCTAATGTTTATAAGCCAACTGTGCCAGATGAAGTTGCTAAACCACTGTATCCTGTCGCTCTACCTTCTGCATCAGATTTCGATATAGGATGTACATGTGATGATAAGGTAGGTGTTCAGGATCTGATGATGCTTCCTTCCACTATTAGCAGTAGTTGCCTAGTAAAGTCATCATCATTTTATCTACTCTGAGAGGGTTTGATCTGTAAGAATTCCCCAGATCCTTCCTGTGAAGTGTTTGTGCCCTGTTAGAACAATTATGGCTTTTTATAAAACAGGAAGCAAAGAAATCATCAATAGTTTACAGCACTGGTTTTGTTTTGCTAGATGCCTAGTAAAATGAGATGTCAGAATGCTCCAGTGATTCTAATCTTGTTCCTTTTTTTCCTGTTGAGAAGAATAAGTTGGATGAACTGAACAAGCGCTTTCATGTCAAGGGAACCGAAGGTAAGAGCTCGATGCCTCAGTTCATAAAAGCTATTTTTGTTTTGTTTTGCACTTTGCGTCACTGATAGCAGAGAAACTCCTATTTTGGTTTAGTTAATGTGTAGTAAACAGTCTTTTCAAATAACTGTCAAAATAGCACATAGAAACATGAAATATGTGGGCAAGATTAAGTTGTGCTCACATGAGGGACTGCACACTATCTTTTGTTGTGACCAGGTCTAAAGTATCGCTCAAAGCCATACGAGTTTGAGCTTTTCCCTTCCATCACCTTTAGGAGGTTTATTCTCTGCTGTGGAAGTGGACAGATGAGGAAAGGAGAGGGCACATGAGGCAGTACTTTATTCAACCACAAGCTATGAAAGTGGTGAAAAACAGGTGGACCGCATCTGCACACTGTGTTTTACCAGTATTGTTCAGGCTTAGGTTTCATCAGGTCAAAGGTAGAAAGGATGGTACAGCTACTTTGACAATCCCTGACTGCATCTTTAACACTTGGGGGTTAGGGTGCAGGTTACACATTGAAACAAGTGCAGAAATGCTCTGCTGGTTGAGGGACGCTCAGTGCAATTCCGTCCATCATCAGTGTTCAAGTCAGCGTTGCTTCCAGGAGAAATCATCCCCTTCTCTCCTGGTTGATAGTTCTTGCACCCTCTGTGCTGTATGCCAGCACTGACTTTTGCATGGCTGCACTCTCAGCTCCATCAGGACTGTGGTCCAGGTTAAAACATAGCAATAGGACCAGAGGGAGAGGATGGGAACTGCTTTTCTGCACAGCAGTACTGACTGAAAGTTACACCAAAGCAGAGCTTTCCTTCTCACAGCTGTGATCTGGTTCACTGCATTCCCCTCACCATAAGAGTTTTCCAGGTTATCAAATTCTGTAGCTTTAAATTTAGACATTGAAGATACTTAAAATCATATTGCTCAGATGATTAAGGAGATCTTTTTATTTTTAAGTCCTTTATCACAGAATCACAGAATGGTAGGGATTGGAAGGGACCTCTGGAGACCATCTAATCCAACCCCTGTGCTAAAGCAGGTTGCTGGCTAGAGTGGGTTGCACAGGAATGCATCCAGGCAGGTTTTGAATGTCTCCAGAGGAGATTCCACAAGCATTCTGGGCAGCCTGTTCCAGTGCTCCACCACCTCATAGTAAAGAAGTTTTTGCTTATGTTCAGATGGAACTTGCTGTGGTTTAGTTCGTGTCTGATGTCCCTTGTCCTATCACTGGGCACCACTGGAAAGAGTCTGTTCCCATCTTCTTGACACCTGCCCTTTGGATGTTTATAAATATTGATAAGATCCCCTCTCAGTCTTCTCTTCTGCATGTTAAACAGCCCCAAGTCTCTCAGCCTTTCCTTGTCAGAGAGATGCTTCAGTTCCCTCATCATCTTTGTAGCCATCTGTTGGATTCTATCCAGTTGTTCCCTGTCTCTCTTGAACTGGGGAGCACCTTATGAAGCTACTTCTTCAGTTTTTCTGTTGTGAACAGGCAATGCAGCTTAGTCTTTAGTTTCTAGAGGTGAAATTACTCCTTTTCTTTGTGACTTAAATTGCCTTTCTGCAGATTTCATCTTGTTAAACTGATTTTTCCCATTAGTGAAGAGCTACTCCCCATTGTGGCAATTTCTGTCATCAGGAAAAAACACCCTCACCATTGGACTCCTAGATATCTCAAAATCTTTATTTTGGTTTAGGGTTTTGATACTTCTTCGCTTCCATAGGAGTAGTAATTTTTATGTTTAACAAGCAATTTCACTTGCTCATTTGTCATTTGTCTGTTAAGTGGAATGAAATGCTCCTTATTTAAACAACAAGCACTTCTGCTGTGTGCAAGTTATTTGGTTGTATTTTGTGACAGCCTGTTCATGGATCTTCCTCCATTTAGTTGGCAATTCCTTTCTCCCGCATAGTGCAACGTTCATATTTAGCTGGTATTGTTATTGATATGCAGAAGACTTCGGTTTCTCTTGGATAAAGCAAATTTATTATCTTTGTCCTTAAACACATCTTTTCCTACTTTTCTTTCTTGTGGCCTATAAAAATATCCATTACTTGGACTCACACACTAATAAAACATGCAGTTTTCTTTCAGGTTAAGTGTCTGTCTGTGAACAGAGTTAGACTACTTTCCTTGTTGTGACCTTTTCATTTCAGAAAGTGAACCAGGTCTGTTTGCCAACTCGTTATCAAAATCAGTGAATCGTGGTTCACAATGCAAGATTAGCCAAGAAATTTATTTTTCTTCTACTTCCAATGATTTTTTTGTCTTTTTATAAGCAAGTTTGTCAGCGTTATCTAATAACATTTAACCACAATATATCACCAAGACAGAAAAAAAAAAGTTTTGCAGAGTCAGAGGTGTCTTTTTTGTAGGCAAAGTAAGGGAAAGAGTTTTAATTGTTTGTTTGTTTGATATTACTGACAGAAAATAGTACATCAATGTTCAGAACGTCACATGTATCAGCCAAGTGGAAAAGAATTTTATTTTAGCAAGTGACTGCTTTGCTTCCCTTTTGAAAGGTACTTTACAAAAAACAGGAAGGAGAGAGAGTCTAGAGAAGACTTGCAGAGTCATAGGATAGGGGCTGATTTAAATCTACATTAAAAAGTGCTTATCTCCATGTGTGACTGAAATGTGGACATGAAGATGCTTGTGGAGTCTCCTGTGGTTGGAGAAACACCCTGTCCATGCTATGATGCCAACAAGCTTTCAAGAGCAGAAGGGACTTTTAACCTCAAAGTGGGTTGTGAGCCTGGAACAGGGATCCCAACCAAAACTATTGAAGAACTGCTGCTCTCCCTGTTAGAAGGTTTCCTTAGCAGTTATTCAGGGTCAGAACTCTATTAAAGATCACTGTAAAATCAGTGTGTTTTGGAAGCCACCCCCCCTTTTTTTTTTTAATCTTTAAGGTTTTCAGTAATAAATGTAATTTCTTCTAATCTGTAGAGAAACATCTTCTGTATGGGCGCCCTGCAGTACTCTACCGCACAAAATACAATATCTTGCATCACCATGACTTTGAAAGTGGTTACAGTGAAACATTCCTGATGCCTCTCTGGACATCCTACACTATTTCCAAACAGGTTAGTGTTGTCTTTGCTCCTGAAAAAGTGCTTTAAAAATCCTGGGGAAATCTCTTCAGTACCCATATTCTGAAGTCCTAAAATTCCCCTTCCCCAAGTAGATTTTCCCACCAGAACTTTTGTCAAATGCCATTGTAAACAATGCCCAATTCAATTCTTTTTTCCTTCAGAAGAAGAGTTTTAAGGCAGAAGGGCTGTTTATTTCTTTACCTGCTTTCATTTTCTCGATAAGTTTTGCTCGATGGCCAATTGTTTTATTATGATGGAATAATCATTGACTTCATTTGAATTTTTTTCCCATGGTGACTTCTGCTACCTGAAGGACAGGGTCTGCAGCAGATAGAGGAGCAGGATTTGTTTGTGCAGCTGGTGGTTTATTTTACTCTACACAAGGCTTTTCATGTAATCTGTTGCCTGTATGAAACAGTTTTCTTTCAGCTATAAATCTGGAATTGCTTTCCTTGTCATTTCTATGTTCCTTAATGCAGGCAGAGGTATCGGGAGTTCCAGAGCATCTGTCCAGCTGTGTGAGGCCCGACCTTCGCATTTCTCCAGGAAACAGCCAGAGCTGCACAGCCTACAGAGGCGACAAACAGCTCTCCTATGGCTTCCTTTTCCCTCCTCGTAAGTTCAAATGGCTTTTTAATACCTAGAGGTTTTGTTATTTTATTTTTCATTAGGGAAAACCTTAGGTATGAACCCCTGCCCATTCCCCACCCCTCTAAACAGACAGGGGTTTTTTGAGATTGTTGGGAAAGAATATAGGTAGAAATGGTTTAATTTGTCCCGACTCCGGGGTGATTTCTTCCTCAGTCTTCTCCTCAGAGGAGCAGCTCCTACACCAGTGTTACATATGGGGCCCAATGGGACGGATGCATTGTTCTTGCTGCACCTGCTGAGGACCAAGGGCCTGATGCCATGATTTACCATCATGGCTGAGGTCCCTCTGCTTCACAAGAGATGCTCCAAACTGGTGCCCAGCTTCATGCACCAAAACAGTGAAGTGTCCCAGTTTAATTAATAAAAATAAAGGTGAACAAAGAATTGCAGAGACTAGGAGTACAAGCTAGAATACAATCTTTAAAAGCCATCCCTTTAAAGTCAGTGGATAGATACCAACTTACATGATCTGGAAATGTGGTCAGAGGTTTTAATTTTTAATTAAAACAGCAGTAAGATAAACATATATTTAATTTACACATCCAAATTAGGCTCTTGCTTACTTCAAAAATTTCTGCCATGCTATAGAAATAGTACCAGTAGAAAACCTGTGTAAATGAGTGTCCTGGGTTCTACCTTAGTTCAGTCTTGGAGCAGTGTTCTTTTGGGATTAGTAAATATATTCAAGGCACACAACTGTCTCACCATTGTGCTCATCATTGCTCTGCCTTCCTCACTCAGTGGCTGAAATGTTTTGTGGTGGAATTACTGGTGCAGAGGCTTGTTGAGAATTAGAAGATAATCCCACACACCTCCACAAAAATTGTTTGCATTTTTTGCAAAAGTCTGCAAAGCAGCTTGCTGAGATTTGAGACTACAAAAATAGATGACCCATCAAAAGAAATTGAACCAGTTGACAGCTGAAGCAAAGATAAACTTATTAATTCCCATGTTCAGCTGTCACATTAAGGACAAATTTTATGCATATAATGTGCATTTCTGCAAATTGCAGCCATGCTGCTGTTTAGGTGACAGGATTCCCCCCTTTGGTTAATTTCTAAAGCCTTTTTTCAAAAACCCTTTATATTCTTTGAATTTATGATATTAATCTTCTTAATATTTCTCTGTTTTATTGTTTTCAGAATTAAGCTCCTCTGTAGAAGCAAAATATGATGCTTTTTTAATAACAAATATCATTCCAATGTATCCTGCCTTCAAAAGTAAGTGCCCTTTCCATGGCTTTACTTCTTTCCCAACATGGTTTCTTTTTTTTTAATACTTGTGTTGGACTATGGAATGAATTGATGGGAGAAGTTTAAAATATGAAGTTCAGTTATCTGTAGTCAGCAGATAATACATGTGGGCATCTGTATAGTTCTCAGTATGGGCAGCCAAAATATCACAAGAAAGGCTTAAGTTTTAAGAAGGGCTTTTTTTCCTTGGTGCTGTGCTAAGATAAGAGCACAAATGTGCTGTAGTTCAGCAACTTTGCTTCATGCCACAGTAATTCGGTTTGTGCCAAACCATTCAGATTTTCTTGTCTGCAACCCAAGCTAGTGCAGAACATACTTGGGCAACATGCTCTTACTTCTCAACTGGAGCCACCTGGGAGCATGCACAAGCCTGGGAGTGTACACTTAGCGTGTTGTTGTAGTTCAGGGACAGGTGGCTATTCTTTTATTTTTCTATCCATATCCTCCCTTGGAGGGAGACCAAACTTATTTATTACCTATAAAGAAAAAGGGAGAGGAAACCAATTTATAGAAAATAAGGAATGACTTAAACCTGGCTGAAACTTTCAGCGCTGCAGGGATATAGTATTAACGTTTCTTTTGTCTGCACATCCCTTTTCTCTCTAGTTTTGCCAAGAGGTAGGAAAACCATCAGACTATTCTGGTGGCATTTTTGGCTTGGCAGGAATTGAGAAGCCTTGGAAGAATCTCAAGAGCCTGTTCTTGTGAGATTTCCAATTCAGATTTTAGACCAGAGAGGTTTGGATAGACATCAAAGCCTATGGGATGCTTTTTCTTTTTAACCAGAAAAGTGTGTTTTTAACTGAGAAACCTCTGACTAGGAACCAGTGGTGATGTTTGCTGGAAATTTGAGCAAACGTACTTGACTGATTACGGACTGCAAAATTATTGGGGAATTCCCACTCCCAAATCACTTCATAAAAATGCTCTACATGTTAATGTTACTCTATCACAGGAGAACAACCCACCACTAGCAGCTCATTTTGTCTAGTGGCTTTTCTCTTCATCACAAGTGCATGAAGGATTCCCTGAGAACAAATGCTGGAACTAATATAATTCCTGGGGAATTACGAGCTACTACAGGCATGCAGATTACCGTGCTGAGATGATTATAAGCTCATTATACAGAGCTTTTTCTACAACAGGGAAAATGAGAGGTGGCAGTTTTATGCTATGTTGGCTTTGGTGGCAGTAAAGGCCACCTCCTTTGCTTTGTTTTTCTAAAATTTCACTGTCCCATCCTACCCTCTCAGGCAATAATGCTGTATCCATCTTTTCTGTAGTGAGTCTGGCTTGATGATGCCCTTAGGCTGGCCCCCTCATTGCACTGGCTTTGCTGTCTATGTGGCTGTGGTGGGAACCTAAGTGGGCAAAAGTAGGAAAACTTTGGGGGAAAAAACAACTTTCCTTTTTGAGCTATTGTTATTGTTAAGGCTGATGCATTGTAGGAGCGAGCAGCTGTAGGAGTGGTACTGCCAAGTGGTTACCACAGCTGAGGTTCTTGTTAGACCTTTGCTTGGGGGCCCCTCTGCACCAGTCAGAGCAGGGAGTTCATGTGGCACTGACCAGCCTTAGGACAAGGCATACTGGGGAACTGGCTGAGGCTGGCTTTGCCAGGAGCACCGGAGAACCAGGGACTTAATGGTCTGAGCTGCCAAGACAGAAGTTAAACTTTCACAAGTCTGAGGTGTTTTCTTTTCACATACTTCTCTTAGTTTTAAAATATTAAAAAAAAAACAAAACAAGACAGAAACCAAACAACAACAAAAGGAAAATAATAATGTCACTGAAGATTCCAGAGTGTTTCTCTTCAAGAATCTTACCTTGTTAAGGTTGAGGAGGGTGTTGAGGAGAAATAGTGTCATGCTCTTCCCCAGAGTTGCCATAATGAGATGCCACACTATAATTTGATTATCCTTGATGGCACCTAATTTAAAAGCTAGACATTTTGTATCAAAAGGGAATTTAACTGGAAGAACATGACCTTTGTATTTACCTTTCTCTTAAAAAGATTGGGTTTGCTTTTAATCATGCTGTTTCCTTTCTAGAATTAAAAAGTCCACAGCACTATTCCCTGTAACTAGATAAGAAGGACAAAGGACGTGTTTACAGGGGCATCAAAAGTGTGTGAATAGCTGTTTCCACTGCTTGGTGATGGGACAACAGGCTTTCTGTGCAATGTCAGTGGCAATGCCAGCCTGGGAGTGGTACCATGCATTTATTTTATCACTGGTTAGGGGAAAAAATCAACAGAAAACAAGAAGTCTGAATAGGCTTTATTGACCAAACTGAATGAAGCTGCAGTACATCTGTAATGCTCTTTGACTTCCCTTATCATTGTGTGAATGATGTCCACAGCATTTTTATTTTCAGGAAGAAAAAAATATTTACAGTCTTGACACAGTTTGACTTACTCAAATTTTGGTGTGTTTTATTTTCCCCTCTCTCCCCACTATAGAGGTATGGAACTATTTCCAAAGAGTTTTGGTGAAGAGATATGCCACTGAACGAAATGGAGTCAATGTCATAAGCGGACCCATCTTTGACTATGACTATGATGGTTTACATGACACACCTGACAAAATAAAACAGTGAGTTTGTCTTTAAATTGGTTTGCTGTTGCTTCTCTTAGTGATAGCTTTATCTTAAACAACTATCTGCACAATTTTTGCTTTTGGGGAGGAGATAAAGTGTTCTAGCTCTTTCTAAAATTATTGTTCATCACAACTCAATGCCACACTAAGTAGGACAGTGGAAATGGCAACTCAGAAGGTAACTGTTCATCCTTGTTTTTGGAACTGAGTGTTTATCCATCCTTGAGGAGAAGCTGAATTATGTTCCAAATAATCTATTTCTCTTCTCCAGAACAACTGGATACCAGAGAAAAACATTGCAGTACTATTGAGTTAGATACTCAAGTCTTTTGTTAATTCAGTAATGCTTTCTCTCTACGTCCCTGAACTGAGGAAGCCTTTCAGCACTGGCATGTGGTATTTCTATAGCTCAATATCAAAACATGAGCTAGTTGAATGCTCATTTTCAGACAGTGTTTAGGAATCAAACACTTCTCAACAGTGTATGTGTGTCCTTACACGTAGGGGAGGAAAGACCATGCTGTTTCTGTAATATTCTTTCAAACAAATTTATCCTTTGTGGATAAATGTTTGCTTTATCCCTCCAGGTTTGTGGAAGGCAGCGCCATCCCCGTTCCTACTCATTACTATGCCATCATAACCAGCTGCCTAGATTTTACTCAGCCAGCCGACAAGTGTGATGGACCACTCTCCGTTCTCTCGTACATCCTTCCCCACCGGCCTGACAATGATGAGAGCTGCAATGTAAGTTCTGCTGCACTACTGTAGCCCCATGATAAATATGACTCTGGGACATGTGAAACACCATTACTATTAGATGCTAGTGCTCTCTGATGGACTGAATGAAAGCACAGGGTGGTGACTCTAAGTGTCATGTTCACTTCATTAGACAAAAGCACTCCTCTGTGATATCAGAGAAAATATGGAACTATTACTGCACCTAAAATTGTCTGGAAGAACTGATGTACAGTAGGTTGGCAGTATACAATCTGCAGGCTTCTACATTTTAGCAGATACTCTCAGTGTCTACTGACTGAGAGAAGGTTGTGTGTGTAGACATAGGGCAGTCTGAGTGGATCAAACAGCATGACTACATCCAGCCCACATGGTATTAAATCTATATGCTAAAGCGTACTAAGGGTAAAGTGTCAAGTCTATTTCCAGAACATGTCTTGATTCAAAGGAAAAATTTGGGTTCTTGTTAACATAGATGACCAGACACCCTTCTGGTTCCTTTCCTATCTTCCTTTAGGATGCAAGTTCCTATAGTGCAAGAATCATGGTGAAGTATAAAGGCTTCAGTCTGGTCAGCACTGCAGAAAGTAACACACACAACACACATGGCAGCTGATCATATGACAAGGGACTGGTCTGGTCCCCACGGTCTCCAGAGCTCTGCAAGGACAGCAGTCCTCCCAGGCAGCTGTATTTAGACTTGTCCTTCCGCCTGAACTTGTTCTCCTGTTACACAGCTGTGCAGATTCCTGCACACAGACACTTCACTATAGGCTGCCAGGAGACTGTTTCCTGAATTGAACACATTAATATTATGAATTTTGTATTGGCACAAAAAGTTAAGACTCCTGTTCCAGCTACAGGCAGAAATAGTCATTCCAGCTCTGTACACAATTCACCTGGAACACTGTTTCTTTCTCATTCATCAAATATCGCCTGCTTTCAGGTCCCTCTTTTTAAGACCATGCTTTTGGAGCAGTATCCCTCTCTCTTGAGCAGGTCTGTCACCCCCCTCATAAGACCCTTAACTGCGTTGGGCAGAGATGTCTTCCAACAGCAGTCTCAGGAAGTCCCACATATGTCCCTACATATATCTCATTGTGTTTTTTTTCTCTGGACTGCTTTCCTCTGAATCAAAATCCAGTTGGTGATCTGAAAGTTACTAATCTGGCAGTTATTAGTGCCTCTGTCCTTCTATTTCTGCCCATATGTAATTCTATTGCAAAGTCAATTCTTTTTCCTCCCTGTATTGGGTGTCAGTGACCTCTTGAACTGCAGAAATCTTTTTACAAACTATTTAGAATAATGGCCTCTTCTACTCTGTGATTTTTTCTATTCCAACACACTCTTCTTTTCTCTGAAGGTCATGCTACTTACCGTGTATGTACTTACAGTTCTGGGAGGAACTTCAATGCTCTTACAAGGTCATTAGTAGATGTTCATCTGTACTTTTTACATAGCAAAGAAACACTCCAAAAATATTTAAATGTAGGTCCTGAATGAAGGTACGGTTAGGCAAAAACTTTGCCATTCAAATACAGTGTCGGTCTTACTTTTGCACATGGTGTTCCATCTTAGTTGTTCAAAGAAGTGACTGTGTAAACCCTCACATACTTAATGGATGAAATGCATGGGATAATATAAGGGTTTTTTTCCATAACCTTTCCACAGCTTTCTTTTAAGATCTGAAGAAATATTAGCTTTCCTCCTGCTCTTGTTGCACACACGTTCTCTCTCTTCACATAGCTGTTGGAGAACACCACTACTTTTCTTATTTGAATATGTTCCATTTCCAAACTGTGTTTATTCATGGTGAGGTTATACCCATTTATTCTTGTGTCAACATTTTTCTATGGCTGAAATAGCCCTTCACTGGGCTTCTTTGGGATTTACCCTAGTGATGATTTATGATGATTCTCAAGGTATATTCATGGGAGACCCAGGATCTTTTTTACTCTTCTTTTAAAAGAGGATGAGCATTTTAGTAGCCTTCCTATATATTTGTTCTGGTCTGATTTTTCTGGAACATGAATGATGAAGTACTCCAGGTGACATCTCAAAATGAAAATACTTTTCTTTCCACTGGACACAACTCTTCTGATATTATCTAGGATTTGCATTTTCCATAGCTGCACTATAATGGTGCCTTACCGTCCTTTCAAGACCAATGCTGAAGGAGCCCCACTAGAAACTTCCACCAGGACACTATTTTTCCTTTTAGCAAAACCTTTAAATTTCTCTTTTAATAACTGAGTTCCTCACTCACCTGTCTACACTCTGATCAAGTTCAGCTTTCCAGACAATAATTTGATATCCAGAGAGAATCTTTTGTCCAGAATAACTGGTATCTTTTCCAGTGGATTTTAGGTTAACATCCTAATTTATTTCCTGTTTCTATTTACCTTCATGTTTTCAATTGTTATTTTTTCCTTCTAAGACTCACTGAACTATTGAGGTGAGACTAACCAGCACAGATGGAGAAACCTATGATTTTACATGTATAGACTTCATTTGTTGTTCTGCAGTAATATAATACCATGTTAGCCGACCACTGTGTTTCAAATCCTTGGTGAGATTTCTTGGGCCAGTTGTGGAAAACCTAAAAGCTAGATCAGTTGATTGATTTTCTGGGGTTGTGCAAATGCTGTCTTGCTGGACTTGGTTTAAACCAATCTCACAATCCAGTGATTTATTCATACTGGAGTTCTTTTGCAAACTCGTAGGAGTCCCCCTTGTATTAAAAACGTTGAGCTTTGTAGCAGATGGACTTCCCTCTGAGCTCTGTAGAATACAGATTTCCTGCTTGGAAGGAAGGCTTGAAGACAACAAAAAATGTCACAGCGATTGTGTTTGTAGTAATAACCCTGCTGAGGCCTGTTTGCAGGCTGGCAACCTGGTCATCAGGCTGAAGGCAGAGCAGGCAGCTTCTGGCTGCCTGTACTGCCAGGCAGCTTTCCTGGAGCATGGCGCTGTAGGCAAAGGGGAGCAAGCAGGGCACGCTCCCTTTGTTTTCCTCTTAATTTGCATCTTTCTTCTCATGTTCCAGACCTGGTTTTAGGCCTGAGGTTGCTAGTGACGTGGAGAGGAAAGCTGAAAAGCTTCAAAGTGGACAAGTGCTAACTGGGTCATGGACGTTTGCTTTAGAGCAGCCAGCTGGGACCTAGCTGGTACTGTGTGTCCTCTCTGTGCAAACGCTCACGCTCACCCTCCTGGCCTTTGCAGGCTGACCCAATGCCTGGTCTGTAGCACGTCTGCTGAATTAGGTAGGCTCTGGCATGGGTGAAGCTTAGTCTTGATCAATGAGAGGATCACTTTATCAGAGGACGTTGCTGAGACACTCAGGAAAGGTCTCATTTTCAGGAGTAAGGCCAGAAATAGATCTTTATCAGCAAGATTGACAAGTCACACACACTGGAGTCCAAATGCCTGGAGGCACAACCCTTCATTCCTAACTTGCTTCCCCAGCACTGGTGTAGATGTACCATCCAGAAAGGCCAAAGGGGGAAAAGTCCTGTTTGCTCTGTTCTTTTCCCACGTCTGCTTCCCGCTGCGCAGTCCCCGCGGCTGGCTGCAGTTCTCATGGGACGTGTTACTGTGCTGGTTAACACACTCAAACAGCAGTAACTGGAGTGTTTTGCAGGGCTTATCTTCTGATGTGTTAGTAAGTTACGTTAGTTTGTGGATGGCTCCAGCATGTGCCGGAGCTGGCACAAGGCTTGCAGCAGGAGCAGTCCCCTGAAAGAGGTTACACCCACTCAGACTGACCCTGAACTGACTCTGGCAGCTTCACCTTCCTGATTTATTTATTTTTTTCATATTGGGAAATGCTTAGTGAAAGCTTTTTTTCTATCAATGAGTAATATGTGCATTCCAATAACAGGATTTTACCGATACCAACATAAGCCATAGTCCTAACTGAGTAACAAATTGTAATGGTATCCTACAAGTAAAGTGGGAAGATTATTATTGTGTTAGATGAGGTGCTGGTCAGATGAGAATAATGTGCAGGGGTAGGGTTCAAAGATAAACAGCCTAGAGTTTGAGCTTTGGTATTACACAACTGATTAATATAGAACTCCTTCTGTGTCATAAAAAAATACTTAGTGACCAGTGGACCTTCTAAAAGCATATGGTCATTCTTCTGATACACCTGCAACAGGGGCCAGCTTTTCTTAGACAGCTATAGTCATTGTCTCAACCCCATCCTAAAATGGGTCCCAAAATAAAACTGTAGGAATCAATTTGCATGTTAAGTTTCAAATCTGTTTTCTTGGAACTTGTTTACCTTAGTTGTTTTTGAACAGGGCACAGAGATTCTTCAAATGGACCTTCTGTGTTCTTCTAATTTAAACAGAACAGGGACTGCTCCTGCTGCAAGCCTTGTGCCAGCTCCAGCATGTGCTGGAGCCATCCACAAAATAATTTCCTTGGATCCTTCAAATTCAGAAAAGATGCATTTGTTTTTGGACCTGTTTTTTGACATGGCATGTTATAAAACTATTTATATATTTCAGAGCTTGGAGGATGAATCCAAGTGGGTTGAAGATCTTCTCAAGATGCACACTGCGCGTGTGCGTGACATTGAACAGCTCACAAGCCTGGACTTCTTCCGAAAGACCAGTCGCAGCTACACAGAAATCCTCTCCCTAAAGACATACCTGCATACATTTGAAAGTGAAATTTAGCTTTCTAACCTTACTCAGTGCATCCTTTTATCAACTGGTGTATATTTTTATATTGTTTTTATATTTATTAATTTTAAACCAGGACATTAAAAATATTAGTATTTTAATCCTGTATCAATTCTTAACTATTAAACCCTTGTGTCATTTGTTTCATTTCTCTAATGTTTAATGTAGCTATGTCTCTTGGTTTATTTAGTAGTGCTTGTAATACTGCAGCTTGAGTCCTTACTCTGAGATTTTAAGTGGTGCTGCAGGATTTGATACGTGCTTCAAGGAAATACTAATTTCCCATGCTCCTTTACCACACTTGTAGTCCTGAACTGTGTATCAAAATACTGAACATGTAAAATTACATTCATTTACTGTTAACTATGTGACAGACATATTTAAACCCTATAGAAAAATAGCATCTTAAATATAATAAACCACACATTCAGTTTTTTTAATGTGTTTTGATTTCCTTTCACAGGGATGTTCAGAGGGACTTGTGGGCAGCTGAGTGCTGCCAGATGCCTCTTACTCACTGGGCAGAGTCCTTCTCAAGAGCTTAGGTTTGCTGGTAAGAGGGCTGCCAGGAGTCCAGGTGCCCTGCCCTGGTACTCAGCAGTGAGACCATAAAACAGAGATCCCCAGTAGTCATTACTGCCATATAGGCAGACCTTGGAGAGGAGGTTGGTCAGTGTCGTAAGCTACTAGGGGTACCCACACTTGAGACCACTTGGCTCTGTTCTGGAGCTATGGGGAGAATGTGAGGTGACCGCATCTGCTGTCACCAGTTGGGCTGTGTCACATCCCTTCTCCACCACTGCTGCTCTGGGCTGGTTTCTGGGAGTACCTGTTCCTTTGTCTTTTGCTTTTTATGGAAAGCTTGAGCCAAGGCAGATGTTGACAGAGGTGACATTGGTAGACACCCAGCCATGGGCTTTTACATGGGAGGGGAAGATATGATTTTCATCATCTTACTCAAATGGCCAGAATTTGCAGTTTTCACATAATCTATGGCTGTGTCTGAGGCTTAATGCCAGCCCTTAGCTGACACAGTTGTAGCAACTTGCATCCCTTTAGCATCCATCTAAGAGAAATTAGTAAACTGGAATTAATTGTGTTAACTCTGATGATAAAAATCTTGTTACTTGTATTATTCTAGATGCCAAATTCTGTTTAAATTAGGATGTTAGGATGGAAATTCTAATAACTGCACAAAGCTCTGGGAAACATCCTATTCTTGCATTTTTAAAATTGTCTCTTGTGGTTCTCTGGTAGCACAGAAATTATTTTCTGTAAGCTTTTGGCAGGGATTTCTGCCATGATAAACTTTACATTCTTGCATGTGCTAAAAAGGGTATTTCCTCTGGATTTAAAATAGGTTTCAGTTAAGAACTAATATCTCCAACACCAGCTTTAGCAAGGACATAATGTGGTTGTTCATAAACTAAACTGAAGACCACCGCTACTGTCTTGCTTTGACAGTCATCTGTTGCTTTGTTTGTTTTTTTTAATGCAATCTCACAAATTATGGAAGGCTTTTGTTTTCTCACAAGATTATATTTATAGCAGAGGAACATTTAAGCTCTGAAAGATACTCTTCTTCTGTTTAGGGAAGTTTGATTTTGAAATAAAATAGGTGAGGATTGTTGGAAGAGGCAGTTTAACTTTTATCTTGGCTTCACTAAAGAGTGATGATTAGTGTATAGGGAAGTCTGATTTTTTTATTCAGCAGCTTTCTGTGAAAATAAGTACCAGTAATTAAACTTCTGTTGTACTTCTCTTCAGTCCTTGGCCCTGTGCTCTTGTATAGTATTGCTTTTCTATTTTACCGTGCTGGCAGGACTTGCTGTGCTGGGGAATGTTTGTGGTAACTTCTGTGAATTGCATGGTTTTTGTTTTGTTTTGTTGTGTTTTTCCTGTTGAAAGATGCCTTATCAACAGAAAAGCTCCAGTGCAAAGCTGGAGCCTTGTAAATCCCTCTAAGCAACATGAGCTCTGCAGGAACAACAGACATTTTTAAGGAAACTTGTAATTTCCCTTTGGTATTCATCAGGGTGACTGTTAGCTTAGGGCAGCATGTAGGAAGGAACCCCTCTGTTTACTGTTCCTATTAGACCATTTTGAAAATATGAAATACCACTTGCTTCTGTTACATGTTTCCTTTTCTTGATATTACTTTGGCTTCTGCAAGAGGTCCACTGAGGAGAACAAGTGCTGAATTTTTCTGTCAAGCAAACACCAGTTTTGAGGGTTTGGGTAGTTACTGTTTGCAATTGGTGATGTAAATTTGAGGCATATTTAATGAGTTAGAGGCAGTTCAATTGAGCAATTGTTAAGACAACAAAAGCAGTAGGTGTCCTGCACAACTAAGAGTCCTTTTGCTGTCAGTAGTATCCTTCTGAGGTAATTATGCAACTGGAATATCCCTGCTACAGGAAACTTACTTTTTTTAACCCCTTTTTCACAGTTGCATACCAGAACAAAATCCTTAATAGGTAAGCACTGAAAGCAGGTCAAGTAGCCTGACCAACAGAGTGGTTATGATGGCAAAATCATAGCAAGAGTCACCATCCTATACTGGCTGCAATGACATACTTAATACCACTGGTTGTGTTTTGTCCTGGTTAGATTCGTACTTTTATGCTTGATGCTGATTCCCTCTTCTTCATTTCCAGCTTTTAGTCCCTTTAAGGTGTTAGGTGCAGTGTTAAACGGGTTCTGAACTCACTTGGACACTGGGACCATTTTGGTCATAGCAGATCAGGTTTTATAGTGTTATAAAGCACTTTCAGCTCCAGATGAACTAGAAAATTAAAAAATATAATCATCAGGTCTGTGCTGTCTTGTGACGTTTTGCCAGTACTCACAGGGATATCATATAAGTAAATTTAAGTACCCATGTTTAATTAGGCCAATCTTGCTGTGTCCCTGGAGGCTGCTCCTAAACAATCTTGCCACAGTCCCCGGCTTCTCAGTGTGTTACATGCAAACAGTCGGTCAACTGTGCAAATAGTTTAAAAAATGAAAACATGGACTTTTTGTAGGAGAGGCCATAAAGCAAAAGCAGTGATAAAGAGATAAGAGAGGAAGTTTCCCACTTCAGGAGACAGAAAAGACTGAACAGGTTGAAGGTCCAGGAGATGCTGCCAGAAGGGAATCAAGGCTGGAGAAGATTTATGTGGCAGGTTTATGAAGTCCCTGTTTCCCCTTCATCCGGCTTCTTCTGATAGATCAGGCCTTCTCATACAACAGATGAAATAACTCCCTACTTTCTGCACACAGCCAGGAAGCAGAAAACTTCTGAGGGAAGTTGAGGGAGTTCCCCTCTGAAGGTGTTGTACGTTGTAGGAGCAGAACATGAACTCCAGAAGTGTCAGGGCCTGTACACTGAGGCAGGATCTGACCTGAAATAAACAAATTTGTAGCAGCTGGATCTGACATTCCAACAATACTTCCTTCAGTCTCACATCAACCGCAAACATCTCTAACTAACTTTGAATACACATTACAGTGCTGTGCAGCTTACCTCAGCTGCTCTCTGCAGGAGACAGCAGACACTGCTTGTGGAGCAATTGACAAAATTCCCTTTCTAAAAAAAACCACCAGAAGTGCAAGCCCCCTACCCACATAGGAGCAAATGCACTGCAAGAGAGAAGAGAGAGAAACAGGCTTTCCTGGAGCAGGTATGTGTGTGGGTGCTGCAGACCTGCCACATTCATTCCCCCTCCACTCTGGTATGGTGGGCTTCAAACAAGTGTTGCACTTATGTCAGCGGGGTTTATTCTGCTGTTTTGGCACAGATTGACAAATGAAACTTCACAGCCTTCCTGGAAGCTGGCTGTTGTCACAGGCATGGATGAAATTGTGCTGTGGAGAGGTTGAATAATATGTTTAAGGATGTGCATACAGTGATTCCAGTAGAGCTGGTCACAGAACTCCTGTGTTGGGCTTAATACGTGACTTTTTAAAATAATTTCTGGTGGAGAGCACAGGGTAAGTTTTGTAAAGACGAAGCCTCAGAATCACGTGGCTGAAATAAAATGTGCGTAAAGGGCTATAGGAGCAAAATTTCCTTTCTTTGGGGACAGTAAATCATGCTCAATTAGTTTTCTATTAATCACATCCATCAAAATGCTTGTGACAGGCCTGGTTCATTACCAGAGTCCTCCCCTGTCTCCAGAGAGAAGCCATGGTGCGTGTCTATCCATCCTGGCTGTAGTCCTAGTCCAGCTCATTTTTTTTGACTCAAATTTCTGTTCCCCTTACTGCGGTCCCAGGCAACCATTGCACTTGACCTGGGATACACAGCATAGTCATGGTAATACAAGGCATACTCTGATCGGGAAAGACCTGCCAGGAAATGGTTAGTACTGCATTAACTGTACGCCTGCCAAGTGGGGCCGTATGCATTTGAAATGTTTAAAGTTCAGCACTTGTTCAAGACAGGAAAAAAAGAAACATTTTAAACATTGTGGAAAAATACCTAGTCTCGTTTCTTTGCACTTGTTGTGTAAATGTAAGATAAGAGCAGTATGCCCAAGGTTACTGCAAACAGCCCATCACTGCAGAGTACAAGCTAACATTTACTAAAATGTCTGTTGACATAAAAAGCAGTATTGCTGCAGTCAGCCATGGTAAACAAAACCACAGGTGTCTTTGTCTTCACAAGTTGAAATTTTGGGATGTAACCTCTTCAGACATGCCCCCACAATGAAAAATCCCTGCTTTGCTACAGCATCGACAGTATGTGCACAGTTGTTCTGGAGCCTTACTGTACCTCCTCGTTCCTAAATATGCTACAGAAAGGCAGATGAAGGTCACTCTGGTTTCATCTGCAGGTTTCACCATGGAGACGTCACTGGGCAAAGAAGTCAGTAATTATGGATTAGCACAACTGCAACTGATTGACCCTAAAGCTGGAATTTACTAGAAAAGAGATGGGATTGTTTGTCATCATAAACCCTCTGTTTCCTAGCTATGTACAGAAGTGGGGAGTTATTTCACCTGTTGCATCTGAAGGCCTGTTGCATCTGTCAGAAGAGGCTGGGTATAGTGGGAACAGGGATTCCATAAACCTGCCATATAAAGCTTTTCCAGCCCTGATTCCCTTCTGGCAACATCATTTGGACCATCAACCTGTTCAGCTTCTTCTGTCCCTTGAAGTGGGAAACCTCCTCTCTTATCTCTTTATCACTACTTCTTTTTTTTTTTTTTTGTCTTCCCCTGGCCTCTGTTTTATTTCATCTTTGATCTGTTCATCATCTGCAAATAACTTTAGTATTAGCCTTGCCAGTGCAATTTCTGTGCATGTACAATCCAGACATAGCAGAGGTCAGGATCTGTCTCAGCATTCACTTCAGTGGGAATTGTGGCAGACCATCTCCTCCACTCATCTACTCATTTCCATCTAACAAAATCCCTAGGACACTGATGGTGGCTGTAGTTTCACCTGCTCTCTTCTGATGCTTATTGTCATATATACATGTCTCCTCCATGTTTCTAGATGGCTGTGTTTTGGGGTGCATGGGCATGGAGTTCTGAGTCAAGAGCAAGTGAATTCTCCTCTTTCTCCTCCATAGTACAACCACATGAACAGTTGCTCTCTACCCATCTCACTTCATCAGATGCTCATCTGCCTGGACAACCATTTCCTCCCTGTGCCCAAGGGACTCTGGCTGAGCTCTGAGACTGTAGTCCAATTACTGGCCACATCTGCAGAATCTAGTGAAAAAGACAGTAGGAAGCAGGTCACAGATATGTGTTAACTTCTGATAGGCTGTATGTAATCTGCTCTTCCCAGTACCTTCTCTGGCCTAGAATGTGTACAGGCAGAGGAGTATTAATGAGTTGTCATTTGTAACATAATAGACCACATAACCACAAGGGCTTGAAAAAGGTTTAAAACTTCTAGCTTGTGTAACGTAAAACATTGGAAGATATGAATGAAAATGGAAAAATCCCACCCAGAAGAGTGCACAAATACTTTCAGAAGTAAGACTTTCCCAGATCATGGCATCCCAACTTGACACTGAAGACAATGGGTCTGAGAAACCACTAGTAAGAATTGCAACAAGCTATAGCTCCAGTGAAGGTAAGCTGTTGGCCTCACTGCTCTAACTGGAAGTTAAATAAAGGGCTGTAATGATAAGAAGTGACAGGACTAAATGTGTTCATGGTCAGGTTATATCTTATTATATGCATTCTTAACTTAAGAAGCTCACCTTCCTCACTGGTATTTAAATAATCCACCCACTCCTTCCCAAAATATTTTGGGGGGTTTGTTTTTGTTTGTTTTTGCTTTATTTTGGTTGTGGCTGTTTTTTGGTTTGGGTTTTTTTGTTTTTTTTAAGTTGTAAGCATATCTCTTCTCAATAAGAAAAGAAACTATTACAACTGTTTCCTGGAAAAGAGGCCTGTTTAATTTTTGTATTTACTTTATGGATTTAGATTTATGGGAGTATATTTTATGCCCTGGGTACCTTTGTTTAATTCTAGTTTTACAATATGGATGTCATAGAGAGGATTGTATTTTCCATTCTCGTAAGTAAATGTGCACCAGCAAATAAAACTTGCACAAAGATAATAATTCTCCAGACGCCATGTAGTTTAGTGTTGGTTTTTGCCTAAGGATATATTCATGTGGGACCTTCTGGAACAGTTTAACAGGTCACCACATACAGCAGAAGGCTAAATTTCTTAGGGTTGCAAAAGCAGATCTTGTGATGTTCCTGGGCTTTGGACATGGACTCCTTCAGCTGTGCTGAGTTGTCTGGAGAAATTATTGCCTTCTCTCCTTGCAAGCGTTATTGTTTCCACAGTTTCTGCAGCATTGCTCCCCACTAACCCACTCTAGTTGGAGTAACAGATTATTTCACTGAACAGTTTAAAAGCTAGAGATCTACTCATGTGGCTCATTTTACTGGGAAATGGGCTGGGAAGCAGCATGGGATATGCCTAGTTAGAAAAACTAAAAAAGTAGTAACTACTGCTGGAGGGACTGGTTGATCTAGTGGGCACTAGAGATATTCTCATCTGAGACAGCTGGAATTAGGAGAAATGATCCTTCACAATCCTTGTCTGCTTCAGACACAAACCAGCCTGATTATTTTAAACCACCTTTACTAATATTACAAACTAATCCAGCTATCCATGTTGGTGCAGACTTGTGCAGTAGTGCTATGAGGCAGCTGATCTTATTAAACAATGTGTTGTTACTCAAAGGTACGGCCTTACTGACCTTAGGCTTCTGCATGCGCTCAGCTCAGCCCATCTGCTGGCACTTCATCCTGGAGCTGCTCTCAAAAGCAATAACTGGGGGCTCAGCTGGGGGGCTGTCAGGTGTTAACAAAGGAAACCTCTACTGCTGTTCATGAAAAGTAGAAATCAGTATGTCTGTAGAATATATCCACATATCAGAGAGTATATCCTTACCTGCAGTGGGGCAGATTTAAACAACTGGTTTTTGCCATGTTTTCTTCTAACTAGCCATGTCCCTGCTCATTGCAGGGGGCTTGGACTAGATGACCTGTAAAGGTCCCTTCCAATCCAAACCCTTCTATAATTGTACCTCTTGTGTAAGGGAAATTTAGTCAAAAGCATGAGGAATTTACAGATGTTGATGTAATTATTTTATAGCGTTCTAAGGCAGTTGCTTCACTACTCAATTAGCCACATACTTCATTTTTAATGATGTGACTTCTTGGGTCCTACATGTGGGATTGTCGTGGTTACCTGAGATGTACAAATTAGTAAATTTGTAAGTGTAAAACAGTTCCAAGAAATTCCTTTCCAACTGAATGGAATTTGAGTGCTCCAGACCTTACCAGGGAAGATAAATGTTTCATCCTGGATGACAATGTTTTCAAGGATAGATGAGCAGTGACTGTTACAGCAAAATAGATCAAATCATGTTAACAGTTACTTCTTTCTGGCCTGAACAATTATTCAAAACTCTGGAATAGTGAAGGTTGGTTAAATTAGAAGAGCTAGTATCATCATTCCTGGGATTTGAGAAGACGGGTGCTTTGAGGGACAGATTGTCTATGGCACACCTGCCTAGGACCCTGTGGATGCTCTGAACTGGCTGAGGCCATCAACACTGCACTCGGGTACATCCAAGGGCTCCAGACAAGATGTACAGGACAAGCATGTCACATTTTCCATCTGCTGGGACCAGTGCTGCATCGGGAAGCCACTGAAAGCCATGACTGAGAAGCAGCAGTGACAAGTCTTCGATATGGAAGCTGCCTGGACAAACTTCCCAGATGGAAAAAGAAGAGGCACTACAGGAATCATGGCCTTAAGGTAGCTCTAATTAGACTGAAATTAAAAAGTTGTGTTTTTCTAGACAAAGCAGGCAAGCTAGCAACATTCCTAGTGAAGGAGAAATCTCTTCTCAGTGTCTCTACTCTCTCCTTTTGTACAGACACCTACCTCTTGGCAGAAAAACTTCTGGGCAAAATACTGGCATTGTACAATGGATGTGTTGTACCATATGACTGCCTTGACTTTAAACACGTCTGTAATTGAAATGTGGATTCAATCAGTCATATCAAATCTGTGTCTGTGTAATCCAGCAGGATAACACTTAAGTGTGTGCTAAAATCACAGCTGTATACTTCAATCCCTTTGATTTTTGAGGGCACTTTGAGCATGTTTAGAGTTATAAAGCATTTTCCTACATTGGATTTTACTTTGGAGGGGAAGTACATTGGGGTGTTGGAAAAAAATATAAACTGAATCCTTTCATATCTTTTTGTTTGCCTGCTGTGTCTGCCTTTCTCTCTGCAAAGCAGAGTGATAATCTCATGCAAATTTTCTAGAGCACAGGGAGCATTAGACAGTGCTACACTGCACTTTCTAAGCGTAGAGCTCTATGTCCTACTGCAGTGTCCGTATAGGTTCCAGACCTGACTAAAGTCTGCTGAAGGATAATTCCTGTTACCATGGTAATAGGAGGCTTTGTATTCAAATATATTTGGTCTCTTACACCATAAATTATAGGACTAAACTCTTCTACATAGTGATACCAGCTGTGACTATGATACATGTTCCGTTTGGAAAGAAATCACAGTTTCCAGTTTTCCAAGTCTATGTAACCATGTCCTTGGCAAATCACTCAATCATTACTCCAGTTCCTAACCTGTACTAAAAATAACATAGACTGATTTTCCAGAAATGGTAATATACGGTTGAAAACAACCTTGATCTTTGTAAGTAAGTATTATGTCTGTCATCTATAAATGATATATATAAATGTCCTTGTCCATTGCATTTCTGTATAACTTTTGCATACTAGAATAGTAATTGTTTGCTCCATTAGCTTGAGTTTACTCAAAAATGTATGGTTTTAGGGGGCTTCTTGTTTATTTATTTTTTTATCCTTTAAGTTTGATGAGCTGCAATAAATTCTTATATTCACTGATTATGCAAAAGAGCATATAAAAGGAAAAGAGAAAATAATTCCATATCACTAGGAGTGCCTGTAAAACAGCAGTGATTAAAAGACTGATCAATGTGCAGTGAGCTTACTATTTCATGCCTACCAGGTAGTGAGCTTCCAGTAATAGCAAATGAAGCAAGCTGTCTTTGTATATCAATGAGATGTTTGCTATTATAAATTATTGAACTAGGTAAAAATTGCCTTTTATTTTGTTTAGATAATTTTCCTCAGCCTGCGGTTGTCCAGGAAACTGAGAAAAGTGTTTCTGCAAATTCTAGAGGAAGGAGGGAAAAAGATTTCGGCATTTTGACTATTATCTTGAAATGGGTCATTGGCTACCCTGTAGTGTTTGTGCTGGTGCTGGTTTATCTCACAAGTTTCAAAGCTTAATAAAGAATCTCTTTAACTCTTTTAAGATACACATGCTTAATTTGCAAATGCCTTTCAAAATCTGTTTTTTTTCCCTATATTTTTAAGTGGTACATTCATCTTAACTGATTTCTTCTCAGCATTGATGAAACTGTAAATATTGAACCATGGAAGATGTGTAAGTGCTTACACTCAAAATAGTTCTTAAATAATCTTTAAATGTTGAATTAAAATCTCTGTTTCCAATGAGATGAGATAAAATAGATGTGTAACAAGTATGAAAGCTGTAAAATATTAAGTAACATGTAGACCAAAGATACAAAAGTCAAGCTGGCATCTTTTCATGTATCAGTTGACCTGTTTTGCATACACCACTCAGTCTGGTTTTAACCTGTTCTGTAAAATCTGTTCAAATACATCAGTAAAGCTAATGTGTTAAGAAAGCAAGATGATCTCAGAACACGAAGAAGCAAGAAGCAGCTCATGGTTGTTTTTGTTTTTCTTAGTGGACAGG
The DNA here is from genome assembly GCA_027560015.1 of Chloroceryle amazona. NCBI lineage: Eukaryota > Metazoa > Chordata > Aves > Coraciiformes > Cerylidae > Chloroceryle > Chloroceryle amazona. The sequence goes on from JANHFX010011354.1 coordinate 116,810, forward strand.
CTCAAATTTATTCCTCTTTTTTTTTTTTTTTTTTCCCCCACTCAGGTTAAAAGATTAATTCAGAACTCAAAAATACTTTTTTTTTCCCTGACATTTTTAGTAGAGTAAGTCTCCCAGCTAAAATTTTCTTAAGCAATGCAGAGAAATATTTAAGGCACTAAATTTTCATTAAGCAGTGTTAGTTGAAATAACTGCTAGAGTGAGAAGTAATTGTATGCCTAAATAGCACTTAAATCTGGGAACATGTCTGAAAGGGTTCTGGCGAAATGCCCAGCTACTTTACTCCTCATCTTGGTTTCTTTCTCTGGGAAACACTGTTGCAGACAGCTTGGCCAGGTAAGAGGGTGAGATGAGAGACCTCACAGAAGAGATCAGTCATCAATAATCTAAGAAGGGAAGAAAATCCGAAGAGGTGAGGGAAGTCCCTGCAGTGGACCACACCAGCAGAATTGCTCCTTGAAGCAACAGAGTGGTTGCAAATAAAGCTCAGTGAGCTTTTTCTCCCATCTGTATTTCTGTGTAGCAATAACAAAGAATAGGGCTATATTTCCGGTCATCCTTGTTTCCAGGACTTGTGTGCTCCAATAAGCAGTTTGCCTGACTACCCTCCAAAGGTCCTTATGAGAGCGGGCTTGTGTGCCCCTGCTGGGGTGGCAGTGGTGGAAGCAGCCCCCTCTCCCCACCCAGCTGGGCACTAAAGCAGGGAGGAAGGAGGTGGATCAAGCCATGCTTGTGTGTACGTGTGCAATTTATTTCTGCAGGTATTTGTAGCACGGTTTGGGAATCCCATTTTGTATACAAAGAAAAAAAGGAATTTCACATCTGACCCATATAAAATCCACAGCTCCTGGCCAGGATTGCCCGAGGCCATTTCTGTGGTGAAGAGCTGGGGAAGGGGCTAGAGCCAGCAGCAGCCTCAGCCACAGCCTCAGCCTGGCAATGTGGGGTCACAGAATCATAGAATTATTTAGGTTGGAAGAGATCTTTAAGATCATCCAAGTCCAACATAATGGTCATTTCCCAGTAGCTCTTTCCTCTCTGGGTTGTCCCTTAAATGTGGAAGAAACAGGCTGCAAAGACCTGTTTTTCAGAAATGTGTTTGTGGTTGTATTTCTTCCTTTTCTAACCAGCAACTATCTTAATACTCCTTCGGTTGTTCATCTCTTTTTTTTTCTGTTGTTGTTTCTGAGGAGGGTGAAGCATGAAAACATTATTTTAAGGCTTCTCATAGAACTAGCAATACTTATTTTTTGAGGTTTTTTTATCCCTCTTTTGAGTAATATTTAATGCAAAATACTTGGGTGGAGAGGGTGGTATTGCAGCAATGGGCTAAAAGCCCTCAGTCTGGGTTTGGACCTTGGCTGCGAGTGATGCTGGCTGTGAGAAGAGCGGGTGATACCCAGCTCTCTTGGGAAGGTCTGTGCCTTTTCCTGAGAGTGAGCACGCCCAGACACTGAAGGAGCTTGTAAAGTCCACGGCCAGGCTTTACTGGAAGAGAAATTATGACAAGAAAGCTTCAAGGAAATTTGGAATGAACTTAAGAAGGTTTGTAAACAAATCTCGCTCCTGCTCATTATATCCTTACAGTTAGGTCCTTTCTTTCATGTTCGTGCTTAGTCCTGCCACCTTATATCAGCTTCTTCAATTGCATTCAGTCTCCCAGTCCCCTCTGGGCATCTGGGAGAAGCAACCCACTGCATGTCCCAATTTCTGCTCTGTCAAGGGCTCCCTCTTTGCCAAAGGAAGGATGTTGCTTCTTCTTACTGCATCCAGCCACCAGACAGTTTTCTCCCTTTCCCTGGATTTTCAGGGAAGACACCATCTCCCCTCCCCACAGATGACTCTCAGTGCAGCAGCCAGGAGAAGGCAAACTGGTAGCATTTCCCTCTGTTGCTCAGCCAAATCCTTTCAAAAGAACATAACATATTCACATACAACCAGCTGTGAGCAAAACACATACCATCTGTCACGGCAATTTAAAACCACTGTTCTCATGGTCTGACTTCTTGGAAGTCATTGTAAATGCCATGGATCAAGTTAGCGTAAGAGTCTGGACTTTGCAGTCAGTTTAAGGATGCGTCTTGTAGGGCAGAAGAGCATATTTCCAGTGAGCCCTAGCACTGACGTCAACATTCTTTCAGGAGTGGGGTGTCAGACTACACTGGAGGCTAAAGGAACTGGCGAAAAGCCTAAAAAACCCAAGAGATCGGGGGCCTGTGTAAGGGCCCAGTTCTTGCCAAGTAGGAGACTCTGGGAGCTGGACATGGAAGGTGAGGGATGTTTTGTGCTGGCTCCACACATGCTGTCCACTTCTGCCCAATCCAGCTGTGGGGACCAGGCATTGGCATGCAAATCAGAGGCTGGGTCCAGTGATTAACACGTATGGCCTTGTGTAGGTCATACTTACACTGATTTTTAGGCTCCCAAGGTGATCAGAGACCAGCTTTGTAACTAAGCATATGGTCTGTTCTTCTCTGGTTACAATGCATAAAGGTGGATAAATCTGCAACATGGAAGGGGGATCACCTGCAGTACATCAGCCAGCACACCTGAGTGATGTGGCCTTTTCCACCTAATATGAATCCTCTGAGATCCCAGGGGCACTGTATGCATGACTTGGGATCTGTGGCAGGAGAAAACTGTGCACACAGCCAAAAAAGGTCCATCTTCACACCTTCACCTCCATGCACTGTCCCCTGGATCCTGCTGCCTGTCTCAGAGGCAACCCACTAAACAGTTCGCCTTTGGGTAGGCATTTATGAGCCTATTTACCGCACACCAAATGGAATCTGTATTGTTGCATTACTTTTTCCCTGTTCTTCAGTTCTAGATCAAAATCTTATGGAGATTCAAGTACACAGTGAAAACATGACCTTTATCAACAACATTTTTAAAACTCAACAGAAAGAGGATGTATATTTGTTTGACAAGGTCTATTTCTCATGTATTTCTTGCAATAAATTGTGTCTTTTGCCTCCTCTTCACTCCCAGTTCTTTACTAACTCAACACCATCACAGCTATTCTGTTATTTTGTCTGTACTCAGTGCCAGACAGATAAACCTGTAATTTCTTCAGTTACCCTTGGTCACCTCCTCTGAAAATTGGCCAAACTTTAAATTCCTTACTCTCTTGTATCTTTCTTGATACTGTAACAGATTGAATATCACTATTTATAAAGTTAACTCCTGGGAGAGACACTTGATTTAAACTGATGAGGATTTGCCACTTTATTTGTGTTTACTTTTCATATCCTTTTTCATTATTTCATTTCACCAGCATCCCAGTCATCACAGTATAGAACTAGGGTGGGTTTTTTTCCTACAAATGGGAAAAAAAAAATAAATCCTAGAACTATGATTTATAGTTCCTCCACTTTTATCACCTAACAGTGAATAATTACTATTCTTAGGAAGCATTTCTCCTCTGATATACCTAGAAAAAAAAGACCTTTTCTGCTGTCATTCTAATGGCCATAAACTCCCCTTTGTATCCCATTGCTTCCCATTCCAGTTATCTACCTTTGCTGGTGTCTGATACACAGATGTTATCAGCAGTTCCTTCCTTATTCATTATGATATATGTGGGTTTGGCTTGTTTAATATTTTGTTGCTGAGAGAATGGTGGAGGGGGATTGTTTGTGGAGGCTTTTTACGAAAGCTGATTTAATTTCCTCTCTAAACCAGTTTGTGCGTTTGTTTTGTTTTGCTTTTGTTTTTAACTCCCCTTGACCTCTTTTGTGCAATGTGAGAATGTGCCTTTTGGGGCACTTAGTAAATTATGTTTGAATAGTTCCCAATTATCAGTCACATTTTTCCTGTTTAAATTCTTTCTCTGAAATAATTTGGCTCATAATTGTTTTCAGCTTTGTGCAATTTGATTTTCTTGAAAGCACTAAGTATATAGTATTGCTGGTTTGGATTTTATTCAATTCATGCAAACCATCCTCTTTGATCCCTTCCTTTGTAACTGTCAAGACAAGCCCAATACTAGTGCTACATAGAGTTAGGTACTATGTTTCTTACATAAGAATTTCTGCAGGTGTTGTTACACATCCATTCCTGTAAGAACTGTGTGCTCTTTAGTCCATCATATTTTCCTATTTGTCCTTGGGATTCCCCTCCTTCCTTCTCAAGCTGAAGTTGTTTCTTGATGTTCTCTGCCATGATTAAGTGGATAAGAAATACCCTTCTGTCTGAATATTTTCTGCTTCTGGTAAGGACCACTAAGAGATAATCTTTGATAAAAGCCAAATTAATGTTTCTCCTTTCCTTATTGTGAACAAAGTAGAAGAACTGTCAATTTATGACTCACGGCTTTTCCTAAGAGAGTTCCAGGCTCACCGAACTGATTATTAACATTATTCTTTAATCCACTAACCTGGTTTGATTTGGGGGCTGAACCTTCTCCACCACCCACATTTTGAGCATCAATCACAAATAAGAATCACGGAAAATATGGTATGAAGGGACATAGCCCACATGGGGCAGGAAAGGGCCCCGTCCCCATGGATTGGTGGTGGAAACAACTGTAGGGGTTGTGAGGACCCATGCTGAGCTCACTCTTCCACTTGAGGAGGTTTGTACCTCCTCTATATAGATGCCTCTTTCCAGGCACACACACCAGCCCTTGTGGTACAGGCAGACCACTCCAGGAAGTCTCTGTGCTACTTGAGTTCCAGACGTAGTGAATATTTTGGTAAAATAATTCAACATCTTTTTAATGAAAGTTGAGACCCCATTCTAGAGCTCCTTGTGGTTGCCTCTGAGTTAGAAGGGAATTTAAATTGGTTCTCCTATGCCCATTTTGGGCTTACACCCCTGGATGTTCCTGAAGGCTAACACAACATAACTTTCATCCAGTCACAAAGTATTTATTTGTTTATTCTTTTTGCCAAGTGATTTGATTGTTTCTTCTGTGCTTTTAAACTTCTCTCCTCAGACATATTTAATTGCCAAGCATCCAAGATTTTAATTTAATGGTCCTAATTTGGTCCATAAAAATCTGCATGTTCCACGGGAGAAAAAATTTATGCCAAAAAGTCCACTAATGAGAGATGATAACAGCCTTGCACAATGAAAAGAGGTATGGTACAGGGTGAACAAAAAGCCCTTTTACAACTTTACAAGGTTGTTAGCTTCTGTTTTGCTTAAGGCCCTATTCATTTTAAACTGAATGGTGTCTCTAATTCCACACTCTCTAATTTTTCCTCCTCCAGGAAGGCATTGATCAGTATCATTGCCTGGGTCACCACATTGGATCTCAAGCACTGCTACTGTTTATTCCTTCCCCAGAATGCTAACTTTGGTTTATTTACCCATCATTAGTAATCCCTGAGGTCTGGCTATTTTTTCCAAACCATATGATGGAAGTAATTTTCAGTCTGTTTGGTGTAAGGAGTCCGCAATATCTTTAAAAGCACAGCTGCAGAAGCAATCTATCCTACATTTGCAAAGATGAATTTGTGCGATTTAAATACAGTAAAGGCAACTGTTGTAGCAGTTGCAATTTGTTCTGTCTTAAGAGTTTGTTCTTGGTTTCAAGTTTCTGGACATAGCTGCCTATGACAAGTAAAAATATATAAATAATCATTTGAGCATATGCTTGGGAAACCTTCAGTGCTTGCTAAATGCAAATATCAGTGGCAGTAGCTTCTTAGAGAGTGGTTAAACAAGCAACAGCTAATACGAACCATGATAAAGAGAACTATGAAAAAATACCTGTGTGTTTTAAGAAACATCTCAGATATGCTTGTCTCTGTTTCAAAAAAACATTTGGTTCCCAGACAACAAATATCCCTGCATCCTCATAAGGCTGGTGCAGATAGGCAAAATCTGCTGTGAGCTGTGATTTCCTCTTGCCCAATTTACTCTGGTTGCAGACAAGGGTGAACTGAACCAATGTAAATTGTTGTTTCAAGCACATTTTCCTGTGTAATTAAGAAGATCGTTTAACCACAGCAGCTGCAGGAGCTGAGTCTTGGCTTTGGAGTCCCTGATCAGCCACCAAGCCACCCTGGCAGTAACAGGAGCTACTGAACTCTTCCGCCTGCCTCGGAGAGGCATGACACCACTGCTATTTCTAGAGAAGACACAAAGGGATAGGTCCTTGGTGGTGCTCAAGGCTCTCCCCTGCTGCCTGGGGCTGCCACAGGCCCAAGGGCAGACACAAGGTGAGAACAAATACAAGACCACAGGGGTAGTCT